>ML105037.1:11771-22091 GCA_003697995.1 Taxidea taxus jeffersonii | reverse complement strand
AAAAAAAAAAAAGATTTTCAGGCCTTATTGTTTGGATATGTTACTTTAATTTGGTTGGGTATATTCTGAATAATCCTAGGATATGAGGCTAAGAACATAGGTCATGAAAAAAGACTGTATGGATTCTAATAGCAACTTCTCTTCTACTGGCATCTAGGGCAAACTGCTTAACCTCTCTGTGCTGCAATTTCCTCTAATGTAAAATGGGAATGCAGGAGGGTGCCTGGGTGGCTCAGTGGGTTAAGCCTCTGCCTTCAGCTCAGATCATGATCTCAGGGTCCTGGGTTTGAGCCCCTCATCAGGCTCTCTGCTCAGTGGGGAGCCTGTTTCCCCCTCTCTCTCTGCCTGCCTCTCTGCCTACTTGTGACCTCTCTCTCTCTGTCAAATAAATAAATAAAATCTTTAAAAAAAAGAAAAATGGGAATGCAGGACTATGGAAGAGGATTAAGCAAGATTAGCAGTTGAGTAGAGAGGAAATGCTATATCACTATTTATTATTATTTACAATCTGTAATTATAAAAACTCCATAAATCCATTAGCAAAATGATTGTTTGATCTCACTTTAAAATGTTGTTTGACTTTAATCTGTACAAAACAAGCAAATGAGTTCTTATATTTTTTAAATGTCCACATTTTTATATTCTGTTTGACATTATATTCTGTTTGATATTTTAGTGAGGCACCTGGGTGGCTCAGATGGTTAAGTGTCTGTCTTTGGCTCATGTCATGATCCCCAGGTCTTGGGATCAAGCCCCACATAGAGCACCACATCAAGCCCCATATTGAGCTCCTGGCTCAGCGGTAGTCTGCTTCTTCCTCTGCCTGTACCCCTGCTCATTCTCTCTCTTTCTCTCTCTATCAAATGAATAAATAAAATCTTTTAAAAAACTCAAAAAACAAAAAAGCAAAAGCATGTTAGCTATACTTATCACTGTCAATGAATTATCATGGCCAATGGCCTAGCTATAATATAGAAATGGACCATTCTGATCTGAATTGCCTAAATTCAAGTTTATCCTTGAAAAATATAATTTTTAACATTTGTAGAAATTTTCATGATTTTCAAAAATTTATTTGTTGACATAAAATAATCCTGCATTGATGAAATAAAATCATAGATTTGGATTTATATTATAGCTGTTTTTTACTTTTCTGATAAGAGCATTTTCAAATTCAAATACATTTCTTGACATATGTCTTGATCTATGAAATATCTGAAAGACAGAATTTTGAATAGTTTATTTATTTTAATATTAACAAAGGAAACAGGTTGAAAACCTGGACTGCTTCCTATTTCTGAGTTGTTTCATAACTTAGTTTCATTATTTTATTTGAAGTAATTTCCCAGAATACTATGAACAATTGTATTGACTATAAGCATAAAAATATCCAAAGCCAAATGGAAAATAAAACCTTTTCCCCCCACTCTATAATAGAGCCTAAATCACCTTCTATTTTTCTCTCTAATGATACTGCTACTCTTTGGTGGGTTTTTAATTTTTTTGGAGGGGGTGCAAGTGAAAAGGGAGAGGGAGAAAGAGAGAGAGAGAATCTTAAGCAAGTCCCATGCCCTTAAGGAGTCCAGTGTGGGACTCAATCTCATGACCCTAAGATTATGACCTGAGCCAAAATCAAGAGTCCGAAACTTAACCAACTGAGCCACCCAGGCTTCCCCACTCCCTGGTTTGTGTTTTATAGATGTTTTGCCCTGATTCTTTAATTCAGTAATATAAAATTTATTCTAATCTTGTATTTTACAATCCTCTCTAAACCAACCCACAATTTCATACCAACTATTAAAGTTAAAAAATGACCTCCTTCAGGTCATTAATAGAAGTAGAACATTAAGTAGGAATGAGTCCAATAACAAAACAGTAGACTACTACCTGAAGTCAACAACACCTTAACACAGTACCAGCAATAGACAATGCTGAGATGGCTACTGTGTCGTCAATCATTCCTGATTTTGATGCCAATGATCCAGAAACACATGATCCTGCCCTTATAACAGTACCATATGTCTCTGTCTTTCTGGCCATCCCGATTGATGGACACTTGACTCTCACTGGGCTGGTGCTATTCCCTTTCTATAAACCAGAAGCTCGGCATAAAGGGATTCACACACTAAAATCATTTGGAGTTGAGTCATGACAGTGTCAGAGCTGTGGAGAGAAAGCATGAGATTCTATGCTGTTACTTACCCTTTGAGCAAACCATTATGAGTATTATGATTTCTGTTCTCTATTTTCTAATTTTGGTTGAGCACTAATAGGTTAAGGGCCATTCTGGGTGATCACTGAACATTAGGCCATGTAATCCTTTCAATGGGCCTATGTGATAGGGGCACTCTGATATATGTTTGTGCATTACACATATCTATAATATGTTAGAGGTATGTGTATTATACATAGGAGAAAACAGGTTTTGTGAGGTGAGATTGTCACATGTTCCACAGCTAGTAAGTGATAGAAATGTTGCATAAATTCAGAACTTACTTCTTCAGTATTGAATTACATGTTTTCCTATAGCAAATGTTTACTGAGCAACTTCAAAGTGGCAGGTAGACTTACAAGAATGGAAACATGAACACCTGTAGGTTTGAAAATATTTTCCTAAAACTAAATTTTCACTCAAAGTCACCCAGTTCTGAAAGGTGATTGTGTAGATATTTTGGAAAAACTTTAATTTTACTCATCTAAACCTCTGATTTCCCTATAATTTATCTGGAATCTAGAACTTTTTTTAAGAGTACATTTTCTTTAATATATCCTCACTCTATGCTCAGTTAAAACTACTTTCCTAGATTCCAAAGGAATGTAAACCAAACTAAAAAGTGAATTTTAGATGTGTGGTGGGAGGTTAGACATGGATATAGATAACAATATCCTTTAGGGAAAAGCAGGGCACTTTGAAAATTGCTACAGCCCATCTCATGCTGAAAAGTAACAAAGAAAGTACTATCTTGTGAGATGTGATAGTCCATATGCTAACTATAGTTTGAAGAGCTTACATGAGTTGTTTAAAAATATATGCAATTAGCTGCAAAGTTAATACATCTCTTAAGGCCAACAGAAAGCTAAAACTAAAGCTTAGAGCTGTTTCTTCAGCAGACTGGGACTTGAATGGGAAGAATGAAAGGGACACAAAATGTCTTATTTTTGGTCACTGACATTTCCTAGCTATTGGAGCAAAATTGCTGGTAATGGATGTTCCTAAGTACAAATGATATCTGGTTACTGGGATAATTTTCATAGCTATTTATGTTATCATTCCAACTTCAGCAATGGTTCCTAATACTTGAAACATTTAGACAAGAAAATTATAAGCTTTCTGAAAAATACTAGAAAGTAATAGCGGAAGAAAATTAATGAGCTTTGAGCATTTGCTCATTCAGCAGTTGCCAAGTAATTAGAAAGCCAACAAAGCAAGGCACGAGGTAGTTGTAGAGTTTATATGTGCATACCTTTTTAACCACACTGTACAATAAATTGTGTCTGACGTACCAGCCATGCATCTGGTTCAAAGAAACCACAGGAAGAAGCTAAATATAATGCAGTTAAACTCATGTTTATAAAAGTAAGCTTATTGGGGTGCCTGGGTGGCTCAGTGGGTTAAAGCCTCTGCTTTCGGCTCAGGTCACGATCCCAGAGTCCTGGGATCAAGCCCCGCATCGGGCTCTCGACTCAGCAGGAAGCCTGCTTCCTCCTCTCTCTCTGCCTACTTGTGATCCCTCTCTCTCTGTCAAATAAGTAAATAAAATCTTTAAAAAAATAAATAAAAGTAAGCTTATCATATGCATATGTAGAATTTCTGTATGCAATGGTCAAAGTATAATACTGGAATTATTTTTTTCATTGGGATAAAGTTAGCACTTTAAACACTAGTTACTAACTACTAAGTACTAACTTCATCCCAAAGAAAAAAATCACACTACAGGTATAATTATCCCTTTTTGGTGGACTGGACTCTTGAAATAAGATTACATGCTTTATCTAACAATTACTGACCTAATATTCTAAACAAGAACGAAAGAACCCAAATGTCCAATATTTCACATTGATTATTCCTCTTTGCTCACTCTCATTTATATGTTTGGAACATAAATTTAAACAAAAGTCATGAATTAAAAAATAATAATTAAAACAATTGGAAAAAGCAGAAAAGAAAGTTAAAAAATGTAGTGAAGGGGCGCCTGGGTGGCTCAGTGGGTTGGGCCTCTGCCTTTGGCTTGGGTCATGGTCTCCAGGCCCTGCATCGGGCTCTCTGCTTGGCGGGAAGCCTGCTTCTTTCTCTCTCTTTGCCTGCTTCTCTGCCTACTTGTGATCTCTGTCTGTCAAGTAAATAAAAAACAAATAAATAAATAAATAAAATTTTAAAAATGTAGTGAAGGCAGAAAGAAGTTATAGGAAAAGAAAAAGAAAAGTCAAAAGATAATGAAGAACATTGGTTCAGGTTCTCTGTTAATGAAGTAAAAACAAAATATTTGCTTGGAGAACAAGTAAATGATCAATAAATATTATATTTTAATTATATTAAAATAATATATTTTATTATTTATCAGCATTGCTTGTTGGTAATAGAATTAAATGAACTTAAAGACCAACACCACCCCTTATATTTTCTATCACATCATATTGACATTGTCTATTGACTTTATATAAAAAAATTAAACCAAGAAGACAGGAGATTCTGAATGCAAATAAAACATCTTATCATTATACTGACCAAGAAAGTTTAATATCATGACAGAGTACTTTAATCAAGAGAAAAAAAAAACCCAAACACATAAATGATCTTGTTACAATCTAGTCATATAATCAAGGCATTCGGGTGGGGGGGAAGATACAAAGAAAGATACATGGTTTCCCCCATTTCTCTATACAACCTAGAATTAAGTTACTGCAGAATATGGATGAATTTCTACCCCAGTAGTTCTCAGCAAGGTGGATGGCATGAGGGTCAGGAAAAATTAGTACCATCCTCTCCCAACTAGAATACTTGGAAATGTCTTAGGGTCAGGTTGGTTATCGCAATGACAGGACTTTGCTAACTGAACTTAGAGCCTGAAGACTAGGGATCCTATTCACTTACATGGGACATTCCCAGATGATGGAGAAACATCTCACCCCAAATTCAAACACCCTCATGAAGACACATTGGAGGGTAACAGTGCTACATCCTACTTACATAAGAATCTACTAGATATTTATAACCTAGGGTAATAACACTGTTCAGATAGTAAGTTCAACATTTGCTTTCCTTACTTCTGTCAAACCAGGACCTGACCTAGACTAGTGCACTAGGTAGATAGTGCTCAGTAGAAGTTTGCTAATAACACTGTGTAAAAAACAAAACAAAAATCATGAAAAGAGAGAAGTCAGCTTGATGTCACCTGTATTGTTATTATTAAGTTAGGTCACTATGGATTAATAATTCCCTGCTCAGATTTTCAAATGTAATGACTCGATCGCATCATTTCATTTAGAGATGATAAGAATTTTTAGTACTGAACCACATAAAGCAACCTCATGAAACTGAAAGTCCCAGAAAATCTCACTCTGTCTTTGGGTGAATTCTAAATGAGTACATAAGAAGGAGGGCTACCTTGTAGGGTATGCAGGTTGTACATAGAACTCATTCATCTAGACTACAATGCAAATGACATCCTTAGAGTTGTACAGCCTAATCACATGTAGCAACTCTAAAATATTGCTTGGTGAGCATAGAATTGAATAAAGTTAATGTTCTTAAGAAAAACTGCAATCAACTTATGAGACCCTGATTGCCACTCATCACCTATGTAAATTTTTGTAGTCCATAGAAATCATTAAATTTGTTCCTCTTCTAGACCATGGTGGTAGTCAAATACCATTTCTCCTCCCTAAATCCAGTAAAAATAACAATGATTTTTGAAACTAATTGCTAGGGATAATGTTCTATGCTTAATCTTCAGAGTAACCCTGTTAGGTAGTTATTGTCATCGCTTTATAGATGAGGAAATGGAGGCACAAAAAGATTAATCGATATATTCCACATAAGAGGAAGTTGAGAAAGGTACACAAATTGGCACATGCTTAGCATGAATAAGGAGATCACCATGACTGCAGAGAGCTAACCTCAATATTTTATGTTACTCCAATATTGATTCCATTTTGAAGGGTAAACTGTTTGCTTTTTTATTTTTTTTTAAATATTTTATTTATTTATTTGGAAGAGAGAGAGATCACAAGTAGGCAGAGAAGCAGGCAGAGAGAGGGGGAAGCAGGCTCCCTGCTGAGAAGAGAGCCCGATATGGGGCTCGATCCCAGGACCCTGGGATCACGACCTGAGCTGAAGGCAGAGGCTTAGCCCACTGTGCCACCCAGGTGTCCCTGTTTGGTTTTTTAAACTTCATAAATTTATCTTTAAATTCATGGCCAATTCCTCAGAGTTTATAGGTCTTCACACATTAACAACAGTAAAACCTGGTGAATTCTGTACATTAGAAAAATGCTTGATTTTTCCATCTTTAAGCCTGGCAAATAGCACCAAACAGAAAGGGTAGGATTTTTGTTCAAAATGACACACACTGGTTACAGAAGCAGCTCTACCTGTCAAGTCATCCTAAATAGGAAAGGAAGATATAATCATAAAAAAAGGAACTTTTTGACTTCTTGTCATGCTTGACCTTAAGATGTCTCCAGGCCTTTAGAAAGAACTGAATTTAATTTGGCAATTGTGAATTTCATTGGATTGTCTTCTCACACAGTGATGTTTTCTTGCCTGTAAACATTTTGGTTTCCAAGGAGAAGGGAAAGAACATGTGGAAAAGAAATAAAAACAAAAGTACTGAAATGATAAATATTCAGAAATAAACATTGAAAATTATCAATGGCTATTTCTCAGAAAAAATACATAAAACACATGAAATAGTAAAGAAAGAAAATATAAGAAGAGTAAGTCATTTTCTGGAAAAATTAAAAAGTTCTCTCTATTAAAAAAAATTGTTCCATTGGCTGATCAGGGAAGATGGATTTTAAAATTCATTGGAGTTGCCTGCCTTAGGGAATCTTCTATGTACAAATCAAATTGGATGTCAAGCAGGGCTCCTGGGGGATGCAATTAAAATTATAGGATCAGGGAGCATAACTATGTAAGGCCTTGGTATGTATTCCTTGGAGACTGTGATGGGGGCTTAGCCTCAGCTTGTATACAAATTGAAATCATTATGAGGTCTGTGGTCTTTGAAATACATGTGCAACTGTATAATAAGCTGTGATCTTTGCTAGAATATTAACCCAAATGCAAAATGGAAAGTCAAAAATCAAGTTATAACATCTCATTTGACATCAACTATATCTCTAGCATTATGCTAGAGAATTGGAATAAAACACGATCTCTGATCTCAGAAAGTCTAAAGCCTGAGGGAAGAGGCAAGTACACAGCATATTGCTATTTAACTCTGTCTTCCTGGTCTGTACCAGTTCAACAAAATATGAACATCTGAACCAAACCAAGCCAAAATGCCACCTCACCACTGAACCTAGCTGACTGGTTCAATAGTAAGTTCCTGATCCAAGCTGGGCCTATAGAGTTCTTCTGCATAAGTTAGTATTGTATGACCGAAGACAGTTCATGTCTTTGGGGAGGCTGAATCTATGCTATATGAAATTCCAAACTTTGAGAGAACCAGAGTTGGGATGCCAAATATTTATCCAGGTTGGAAAAATGCCCTGATGGTGAGAGGGATTCTTTCCAAGGTATTCTGTTGTACACACGTGGTTAGAGTCAAAGATCATGATTTTTCAGGTATGTTTGAGGTCGTGGTTAGGTCTTGTCCTACCACCCCATTGCTTTCAGGTCCTTACCTTGCTTGGATTTGACTGGTTTCCATTGTATCACCTTTAGTCATGCAATCTTAAGAATGTGATTTGCAGCGTATTACCTAAATCTGTACCTGCCCTAGCCCATTGCCAAGTCTCCTCCGCTTGTTAAAGGAACTACTGTTAACTACTGTTAACTACTGTTAAAGGAACAGTATTTAAGGGAAATTTCTTTGTACTAGATGCTGAACTATGTACCCACAGGATTAAGTTCACATACTAGGTCGATTAACTAAAGGATTCATTAAGCTGAGTGCATCATAATTTTGATGGAGAAGATGGGGAACGTGAACCTATATCATCTGGTGCAAAAGTTCCTCCTCTCATATTAAAAGTCTCCCTCCAATGCCCAATAACTACTAGTGCTATTTCAGTTATCTGATGTTCAAGACATGACAGTGGGAAAAACTGCCTTAACTTCTATGTAGATGACAGCTCCCTGGAGCATGAGGGGCTAGAAGACTGTGAGGAGGCAGATCTTCAATCTAAATTATTCCCAGTATTAGGAGTTCTGTGGGGAGGATACTTGAGTTATACTAGGTTATAATTTTGGATATGGAACTTAATAGAGGTGCAGTCAGTGTTCTGATACATAAAACAAGATAATTACATCAGCCATTGCTTCTTACTGTGCAATGGAGATCAGTTATGTCAGTGGACATAAGAGTGAAAAGCAACTGATTAATGGAATTCAAGAGACATCAGTATTCATATCTTCAATAGGGAGAAAGCTGGAGATTGGCAAAAGAGACAAATGAGGTCAATAAGCATAAAAGAGAGATGAGGTGCTCATTCAGTCATGTGACAAATATATATATTGTGTAATCACAATTATCAGGGAGTCTGGTAACATTCAGCACCAGGATCCAGTTGCTCCTGAAGCCCATCATCACTAGACTTCTGAAAACTTGGTAATTTAGTTGGATATTCTACCATCACTCCAAAATTTTCCCTCTTTTTTTCTTTTTCTTAAATTAATATGTTTTGTCATTTATGACCAGAGAGAGCTAAATAATGCAGAGAAGAAGTAAAAGAGAAAAGAGGAAGTTCTGCTCAAAAGTATAATTTATGTGGCCACAAAGACCCTTCAGGAAACAGAGATTCAGGACCCAACACAATAGCCAAACTATGGAAATAACCCAGCTGTCCATCAACAGATGAATGGAAAAGGAGATGTGATATATATAAGATGGAATACTATGCAGCCATCAAAAATGAAATATTGCCATTTGCAATGACATGGATGGAACTAGAGGGTATTATGCTAAGTCAAATAAGTCAATCAGAGAAAGACAATTATCATATGATCTCCCTGATATGAGGAATTTGAGAGGCAGGGTGAGGGTTCATGGGGGGTAGGGAGGGAAAAAAATGAAACAAGATGGGACCAGGGAAGGAGACAAACCATAAGAGACTCTTAATCTCAGGAAACAAATTGAGGGCTGCTGGGGGTTGGGGAGGAGGGAAAGGGTGTCTGGGTGATGGATATTGGGGAGGGTATGTGCTATGATGAGTGCTGTGAAAGGTGTAACCCTGATGATTCACAGACCTGTACCCCTGAAGCAAATAATACATTATATGTTAATTTAAAAAGATTCAGGACTCAAGTTCCTAAAGATTCCTGAATTCTAGGAAAGACAAAACTCTGGAAAAGAGCACATGAGGAGCCAGGACACCAGCTCAGAAGACAGAACCATGTCACAGAGCTCTGAAAGCCCCCAAATATCTTCTAGGCCAGTGGTTGTAAAAGATTTTAGCAGTGGAAGACGTCCAAATGAAATGTTACATGAACCTCCCCCTCATCTAAAATAGATGCAGGTGATGTTTCTTTGATATATGTTCAATTATAAACTCAAATTTTAACACTTATTTCTATTAAGATATATAAGCAATGAAGATAATGAGCCTGTTTGAAAACACATTTGATATTGGGGATAATGGCATAATTGGAGATTTTAGGCATAAGTCAGCCTTTGTGAAAATTAAGGTTTCAACCATTTCTCAGAACACAGTTTAAAAATTATACATCATGTCCAGCTTCCTCTACTCAGTGTACATCACAGGTACAGAGTCAGACTAGTTTTCTCACTCTCACTGGTTTATGTACTTCCTACAATGTTACATGAGTCTCCAGGGTAATAAACTTTACAATAAAATTGATTCAATTTACAAAAAATTTCCTCAATAGTTTATGAAGGAAATGAATGAGTTGACAGTGTAGAGTTCTGATCAAGAATATGTCAATCAGGGGGGAGGAGTCAAGATGGCGGAGAAGTAGGAGGCTGAGACGACATCAGCCAGCAGGAGATCAGCTAGATAGCCTATCAAACCATTCCGAACACCTACAAATCCAACAGGAGATTGAAGAGAAGAAAAACAACAATTCTAGAAACAGAAAATCGACCACTTTCTGAAAGGTAGGACCAGCGGAGAAGTGAATCCAACGCGACGGGAAGA
>ML105036.1:0-53422 GCA_003697995.1 Taxidea taxus jeffersonii | reverse complement strand
CTGTGCAAAAGCTTTTGATCTTGATGAAGTCCCAGTAGTTCATTTTTTCCCTTGCTTCCCTTGCCTTTGGCGTTGTTCCTAGGAAGAAGTTGCTGTGGCTGAGGTCAAAGAGGTTGCTGCTTATGGATTCCTGTCTCACGTTGAGGTCTTTCATCCACTTTGAGTCTATTTTCGTATGTGGTGTAAGGAAATGGTCCAGTTTCATTTTTCTGCATGTGGCTGTCCAATTTTCCCAACACCATTTGTTGAAGAGACTGTCTTTATTCCATTGGACATTCTTCCCTGCTTTGTTGAAGATTAGTTGACCATAGAGTTGCGGGTCTATTGCTGGGCTTTCTGTTCTGTTCCATTGATCTATGTGTCTGTTTTTGTGCCAGTACCATACTGTCTTGATGATGACAGCTTTGTAATAGAGCTTGAAGTCTGGAATTGTGATGCCACCAACTGTGGTTTTCTTTTTCAATATTCCTCTGGCTATTCGAGGTCTTTTCTTGTTCCATACAAATTTTAGGATTATTTGTTCCATTTCTTTGAAAAAAAATGGATGGGATTTTGACAGGGATTGCATTAAGTCTACACGACTGCTTTGGGTAGCAGAGACATTTTCACAATATTTCTTCTTCCAATCCATGAGCATGGAACATTTTTCCATTTCTTTGTGTCTTCCTCAGTTTCTTTCATGAGTACTTTATAGTTTTCTGCATACAAATTCTGTACCTCTTTGGTTAGGTTTATTCCTAGGTATCTTATGGTTTTGGGTGCAATTGTAAATGGGACTGGCTCCTTAATTTCTCTTTCTTCTGTCTTCTTGTTGGTGTATAGAAATGCAACTGATTTCTGTGCATTGATTTTATATCCTGACATTTTACTGAATTCCTGTACAAGTTCTAGCAGATTTGGAGTGGAGCATTTTGGGTCTTTTGGGTTTTCCACATAGATAGCATTCTTTAATTGTGTTTCCTTCATTGTAAATATTTGGTTTTTCTGGGAGTTAGTAATTACATGTTTTTTTTTTTATTCCATTTACTTTGCTTTATAAGTAATCAACACTAGTTCATCCTCAACTTGTAAAACAGAACTTTAAAAATATGCTTAAATGTGGTCAAACACATCAGGTAAGCTTTCAGTATCTACTAGAACATTGTCTCCTCTCCAACTTGGACTTGCTGAGAAACTATTTTCTTGAGATTTTCTTGCACCATTATCTTGAAATTCTCTTCACCTTCCTTCTGTTTCACCTCTGTATCTCAGATTCCATGTTTTATTCTTCCTTAGTTTACCCCACTTTGTTACTGGCACATTTTTCAGGTGGTTTCCTGAGAATGGTTTCATAGGAAGTAAATTTTTGAGACATTGTGTGTCTGAAAATATTTTTATTTCTGTCTTCAGACTTGATTGATAGTTTAGCTGAGTATAGTATTCTAAGTTGAAAATCATTTTCCTTCAGGATTCTTATACAGTACTCTACTGTTTTCTTTCACTGTTTTATTGAAAAGCTGAAAAGAGGTTGATACTTGAATTATATGTATTATTTCATAATTTTTTACACTTTGTTCTGTTCTCTCATTTGGAACTCATATCATTCACTGTTGTACCCTTTGGAAAAATATTATTTTCTTAACTTTTCTTCCAATTTTTCAATTTGTCTTTTAGTGTTACTTCTAAGAAGACTGCCTCAAATATATATATTCCAAACATCTTACTGATTTTTAGGCTTATTCTTATCCTGCTTGTAGTTTGAAAGTGTTATTTCTTATTCAAGAGAAGCTCCTTTGTGAAAATATCCTGTTATTTGTTCAAATGCAATGTCTTATCTTACTGAGAACTTGACTTTACTTGCAGTTTCTTTCTTTTATCTTTTTTTTTTTTTTTTTTAGGAACTATTTTCTGTCAACTTTATTTCCATTTTGTTAGTCTCTGTGGAAGAGCATCTGAAGATCACCCAGTGGTTGTTCCTATCCATTCAGTGGTCAGAGCAGTGGGTGTGGCAGACCAGACTTCAGGGGCTGTCTGGCTAGGCATTCCAGTTTTCAGTAGGGAACTGCTGAGTAGGTGCAGAGGACACTGGATGCCTTCATACCAATCTGCAACTTCAGGTTGAGTAGCAGTGAACTCAGGAGCTGAAGCAATCCATTTGACCTTGAGATTCCTCCTTGGTCACAGCATTTTCAGCAGAGGCCTGCTCTTCCTTTTCAATTTCTTCAGGATCTCTGTAGAAGTAGAGATCAGGCCTGACCTCCCATGGTTTTTTACAAGAAATGGTACCATGCTTGTGTAGAACTTCCGGGGTCAGCATCCACCACATCAGACCCACTGAGTGAGCTTCACTCTTGTTGCAAGAGATAGCAGTGTCCACAAAGTGCAGAGAAGAGTCTGTGTTACACAGCGATGGTAGGCAGGTTAATATAAGATACTTCTGTGAGAAGCTGATAATCAGCTTTGAGATCAATAACCACCAATCTCAGCTCCTGGAAGTCTGCTTGGATCTGGTTAGTGAGGTTTCCAGGAGTGAAGGAGTGGCTCAAGTAGCAGCAGCAAATTTCAATACAGCTTACTGACCAGTATTCCTGGATGATATGACAGTGACATCAGCCGTGTTTTCAGTGCAACAATGACATGAGCTGCCAGTAGAAGCTTCTCCCAGGTTCTCTTCAGATTTACAATGTAGATGTCACCACTTTTCCTTCTGTAAATGTATTGTTCCATTTGGAAGTCAAGGTTGGTGCTGCTTAACTTGATTCCTGCTATAAGGAATTTGAGGACATTCCCCTCCTTCATTAGCAGAACATCAAGGACTCAGGACATCGTGAAAGTTTCCCTTTAAGTTATGATGGGAATGCAAAACAAGGCTGTATGAACCCCTACCTAGGTAGTGTGTAAAGGCTCTTTGTTTTTTAAGTTTTATTGTCTTTCCTTTATCAACTTTGTTTCCTCTGAGTCTCCCTTCCCTATTTGTTCCCTTTGGTCTTTGCCTTCTGCATTATGAAGTTCCAATGTTTGATTTTCCCTAGTCAGCAATTTATATTTAAATATGAGATCATAAAATTCTGAAGGAGGAAAAAAATCAATAGATTGATGGCTCTCATCAAGGGCAATAAACAGGGGACCATGCTACTTCACTTGAGATGTTCTAATGATAGTTTTGTAAACCTTTTGTTTTGAGCCAGTCTTTTGAACTCAGGATGGGAACTCTTTAGGTTATTTCTCAATGGCATCAGCATTCTGAGAGCCAAAAAGAAAAGAAGGTTGAAAGACTCCCAGTATAGAACACAGATTTCCACTCAATCGTCTTGCTTCCATTTCAGGGCTACACCCTATTCTTTGTTTTGCTTACTGTCCCTGAGTTAACGGTCTCTTTAGATCAACTTTGCCAGAAATGGAAACTTCATTTCCTCTGCTGGGAAATTCTTCTGACTTGGGATTTAGCCTGGCTATGATGGCTTGGAGAGGTGATCTGGGAGTGTAGCTACTCCTTAGATAAAATATTCCTTTCACCAATCTTTCTGATTTTAGCTTTGTCTCCTAAGCCCAATTCAGAAGTATCTGGTACCCCAAACTCCTACAATTTGGGGGGTTATACAGGTAAATTGTTTATCTTATTTTTTGTATCCCCCCAATATGTTCTTCTTTCTCAAGTCTAATTTATCAAATATCACTTTATCTACTGAGAAATGAATATATGCAAAGTTGGGACAGACTTATACTAAAAAAATTTGTTGTTGGTTATTTAGAATTCGAATATAAAATTCAAATTTCATCCACTATTTTGTCCAACAACCCAAGTATGGTAGAAAGCAGAGTAAGGAAATTGTTAGGAATGCTGAAATTTTTACCTTACAATATCATGAGTCAAGAGAGTGTTTGGATTTGATACAAAAATAAATATATATTTTTCATATAATACTTAGATTAGCAAAAGGACCTAATAAAGTCACTAACGCAGAACTTTTTAGACAGAGAGGGAATAAAATATGGGAAATAGTGTGACTAAAATCTTTAGCTATCATAGCAGAAAATCACTAACTTTCTGCTAATGTCTAAATGGAGAAATAAGAAAGGCAGTACATGAAGGCATTCACCTAGAAGACCTTAAAGCAGGCATGATTAAATAAACTGGGCACCACAAAGCTGCTGACATAACATGGAGATATGGAGAGAATTATAAATTTTTATTTTCAGTCCTATAGTACTACTCCTTTTGCTTTTTAATACATGTCTACCTAAATTTTTTTCAATTTGTTTTAAGGAATACTTTAAGTAAATATTTATACTTCTATATGGTATTTATTTTTATAAAGTAGCAAAAATATTGTGCCTATAAGTGGCTGTAGCCTTGACTTTTACATCTTAACTTTTGAAAAGTCAGAGATAGCTTAAGTTTCAAAGAGAGAAGTCTATTGGAGAAATTAAGTTTTCTCTTTTTCTAGTAAGGAGAGGCCTTTTTTTCTAGGGAAAATATCAAATATGAAAGCAAAATTCCCAGCAGGTGATAATAATCTTGCTTTCATGAAAGAGCAGTCAAGAAAAACACATTCATTTGTCTACTTTCAAAGCTTGCTGCAGTTACTGTCAAATATCTGAGCAATGTTCTCATTTTTAATAATGATTAAATAAGTAATTGTTTCATTACTCTTAATCTTGGGGTTTACAATAATCTAGGTTTCATGAATAAGCATGCTAATTTGTCTGATTAATTTCCTTCTAGCAGTAATTTCAGTTAATAAGAGTGATAAAGGCAATATACAGAAAATGTAACATTCCTGTAATTACTGACTAAAGTTATGAATATATAAATATGCAATTTCCAAAACGAATAAGAGTGAAAAATAATAGAAGGGCACAGATATAATAAATTTGCATAGTAATATCAAACAAACTTAATATAAATCATGGTAGTCAATGAATCCCCTTCAAGTCAAAGCAGTTGACCTCACACATAAAAAAAGGAAAAGAAAAACTGTCATAGCCTTCATGTTTAGTACTATAGGGTCTCTGATAATAAAATAAAAATGCTCCATACTCACTACACACCATGACTTTATCAATAATAAATAAATAATTGATCTTATAAATAAGAGATAAAAATACTGTTTTATGATCCAAATCTATGGTGAAAGTCATGTCAAAATATTGAAACCAGGGGCGCCTAGGTGGCTCAGCGGTTTAAAGCCCCTGCCTTTGGCTCGGGTCATGATCTCAGGGTCCTGGGATTGAGCCCCGCATCGGGCGCTCTGCTCAGTGGGGAGCCCGCTTCCCTTCCTCTCTCTCTGCCTGCTTGTGATCTGTCAAACAAATAAATAAAATCTTTAAAAAAATAAAAAAATATTGAAACCAATTTCCACAAAGTAACCTTAAATTCCACCTAGTTATGTGTTGAAAACTTATTTTTCTCTGCTGTATTTACAAAGCTAAACCTCAATTTAAAAAGGTAAAAATAGCAATACTGTAGCTTTAACAGAACTAATGATTTGCATGAATTACTTATGTCTAAAGGTTTTTTTTTTACTTAAGATTCATAATATAGTGTACCTTATTGTACAACAGAAAGAGAAATTATGGTTCAATTTACTAAAATAATCATAATCATAATCACATCTGCTCTTAAAGACTGTCAAATATCTCCAGAGTGCACTGCATACATTTCCTGTACTAGATTCCCTCTTTTATGAGTTAATTAAACAATTTCACAGCATTATTGTACAACTATTCTGCATGGCATATTGTTTGTACAGAACATTCCCTTTAATAGCTCTATTCTTCAAACAGATGTTCATTTAAATTTTTTCAGAGATTTTATTTGAGGAACAATTAGTACATTTATCCTACTATGTTGTCACCTTTCTGTGGATTCTGAAGCAGCTCTATCTCTATCTCATGTAGTCAACGATTTTAAAGGGAAGAAAAAAACATTCTTCAGCAAATAGGTCAGTACACAGAATATCAGAGCAAATTACCCTCAAATGATGGCTACTCAAAGTTGCCCTTGTATTAGAGTAAAAATCAACAAGAACTTTTCTCAAAGGCATGGAAAAATAAAAATATATGATAGCACATTTCTGAAGTGTACTAGCTTTGTTTTTATAAATTTTTACTTATATATCCAAGCAGATTGGATTCATTATAAACCAGAGTAAAGCGACACATTGAAGGAAAAGAAATGGATGCAAGACCCCTTAAGATTTATGTATCAAGGGGCACCTGGGTGGCTCAGTGGGTTAGAGCCTCTGCCTTCAGCTCAGGTCATGATCCCAGGGTCCTGGGATCGAGCCCCACATCGGGCTCTCAGCTCTGTGGAAAGCCTGCTTCCTCCTCTCTCTCTGCCTGCCTCCCTGCCTACTTGTGATCTCTCTCTCTCTCTGTCAAATAAATTAAAAAAAAAAAACAAAACAAAAAAAAAAGATTTATGTATCAAAAGAAAACTGAATCAGTCATTCCCTAAGACATATTTTCCTGGGAAAGTGACACTGTATGTTGTTATAAACTAGCTTATCTTACCTAAACATAAAAAATAAAGGAAGGAGATGCCATCTACCATGTGTTTTGAAGAGGAAGTTTCCCTCCTTGCTTGACTCAAATCATGTTTTATAGGATTTGCGTCTCTGGTCAGGTTGGCTTTGTGCAACTCTCTCACTGGATTTATCTCCTTTCATTCTCTTAGAGAGCTATTGCAAAGAGTCAGCTGTGTTTGCCCACTAGATGCTGCATCTCATGCGAAGAAGAATAATCTCACTGCAATGAAATCAGAATTGCATTCTTTTACTCTCCTTTAAATAAATGGTGGCACAGAAATAATATTTGTCCTTGCTTTTGAACTACGGATTAATGAACTATGAACATCTATTTACCACTTTGAAAGTATAATGTGCATTCATTTGGATGGAAATACAGTGTCAAGAAAAATGAGGAACAGTATGTTTTCAGAGCTATTCTTCTATTCCTTTTTCTTTCTTTCATTTTCTTTTAAGCAGAATTTGATTCTATTTGAATAAGAAAGCATGAAAAGTTAAGGCATTACTAGGAATTTAAAATATGCTCACAAAATGAGCACTTCAGTTTTAGGTTAAAAATGCGCAAAATGTTAGTTATTGGAAAGTTTCAGAACAATTGCACCATAATATCCCAGACTCCTCAAAGAATACAGCAGAGCTGAAGGTAATAAAGTTGAATTGTTTCTTTACCTAGACCTTCTAAGATCTGTAATCAGGAGTGGTCTCAAGGAACATTATTTTAGAATAGGCTTATGAGATGCAATTCTGGGAAAGAAGAGTTCAGTTATGATTAAGAATACTGGGATGGCCTTTCTCTCTGCCAGGTGAATTATGTACACCTGGCAGTGAACAATGATGAAACGGAATGTATATGACAGGTTGCCAGAAGCAGAGCACCCCAGACATTGTAAAGGGAGACCTTTTAGGCACTGTTCAGAATGGCAATAATTTGAAAACCACCTAAAGTGTTAAGACAAAGGTAATTTTTAAATGGATTTTAATATATCTATGTAATAAAATGCTCTTTGAACAATAAAAAATGATAATATATTTTTTATTTACTAGCACTGAAGAATGATTACAGTGTAAACCCTTTAGAGAAAAGATAAGCAAAAAAAATCAATATGCATATTTTGGATTCATCTATTTATACATTTATATGAACACCTGCTGTCCAGACTAAGCAACTTAGTTCTTATTGCATTTACTTAATTTTTCCCCTTACTTTCTACTAAATATTATTTGTTTAATGCTACAGTGGTCACAATGGGAGTTTGCTGATACCATGGCCACATATGCCAAGCTTTGCAGGTCAAATATTAGGCTACATCATTACATTTTGTTTGTGTGTGCGCATCATCTGAACTTCTTTTTTAAGTACTATAAACATTCATATAGATGCACTAATCATAATTGAAAATGTTAATGGATTTTCACTATTTTTTTAAAATTTTTTTTAAATTTAATTTATTTATTTGACAGAGAGAGAGAGAGAAAGAGAGATCACAAGTAGGCAGAGAGGCAGGCAGAGGGGGAAGGGGAAGCAGGCTCCCAACCAAGCAGAGAGCCAGACGTGGGGCTCGATCCCAGGACCCTGAGACCATGACCTGAGCCGAAGGCAGAGGCTTAACCCACTGAGCCACCCAGGCGCCCCTGGATTTTCACTATTGAACACATCACCATAAGTCACCCATATCAAGAAAAAACAATTTCAAACCTCATTCCTACCACTTCCCAGGCACTACTACCTCTATCCAACCTTAACCATTATCTGACTTATAATACTTTGGCTTCTTTTGGTCAATACTATCTTTGTGATTGTCACTTATGTTTTGTTTTGTGTGTTTTTTTTTTATTAGAGTTCATTTAATTTCATAGCTGTATAGTATTTCATTTTATAAACATACCACAATTTATATACCTATTCTGTTAAAGGACATCTGCATTGTTTCCAGTATATAACTTAAAAATAGTGCTGCTATAAACATAATTGTGACATTGACTGATATCTCATTGTTAACTCACCCCATTAAAAATGAGGTTTATATACATAAATCATGGGGATTTATATATTGCTATATAATATTTAATAATTTTTAAAGATTATTCACATCTATGTTTGGTTGCTAATTCTCCCTTTTTTGTAGTGTCCTGGTCAAATTTTGCTATCAAGTTTATGGTGACTTCATAAAATGTATTAAGAAGTGCTCCTCTTCTAGTTCTTACAAGTTCACTCATTATAGATATTAAGAAGCATTCATGAGGATGCCATTTAGTGCTTGGAGTTTTCTTCTGGGAGGTTTTCATAATAATATTTTCAATTTCCTCAGAATATAGGTGATAAATGGTATCATTTTTGGTAATTATTTTTTGTAAAATTTTTAAATTTCATTTACATGGTAGATGTCTAAAGTTTTCTCAATATTGCTTTTTAAATTGCTTTTAGTATCCATGTAATAACCACCTTTTTTTTAAGATTTATCAATTTATTTGAAAGAGAGGATGAGACAGAAGGAGATAGAGCACATGAGCAGGAAGGGCAGAAGGGAAGGAAGAAAGAATCCAAAGCAGACTGTGCTTAGCACAGAGCCCAATGCAGGACTCAATCTCAGGACCCTGAATTCATGACCTCAGCTGAAACCAAGAGTCAGATGCTCAACAAACTGTGTCACCCAGGTGCCCCATAATAATCACTTTTTTAAATATATTACATTGATAATGTTTCATTTTCTCTATTTTCTCTTTGTCAATTTTGTTAAAGATTTAGGAATTTTATTAGTAATTTAATTAGTAAAATTACCTTTTGTTTGTTGATTTTCCACTATTTTATATTTGCTTCCTATTTCACTGATTTCAGATTTTAATTTTAGGATTTCCTTCTTTCTACTTTCTTTGGCTCTGATTTGCCTTTTTCCTCTGTTCTTGAGATGGAAGCTCATATAATGTATTTTCAGACTTACTTCAGATACAAGTATAAACACTATTCTTGTTTTTATATAATTTGTATGTATGCTGGATTTTAGCTAGTAAATTTTAACTACAAAAAATAACAATCATATCAATATTAGGTGCCATAATAGCTGACATTTCACAGCTATACAACAAACATTTATTGAATGCCTGCCACATGTCAGGAGCTGGGGACACAGTGTTGAAATGAGATATATACGTCATCCTCATGGAGCTTATAGTAATGGGGGACAACAGAGAGCAGTCACATAAACAATCACCTATTATTTGCTAACCATTGTTAAATGACAGTGACTTTTGTTTTAAAAATTAACAAGGACCATGATGAACACTAGGATGACAAGAGAAAAAGACATTTAATAATGACAACTATGCTAGAAGAGGTATTAATATCTGCATTTTACAAAGACAAGTAAGACTCACAATAGACCAAGTAAACAAGTTCATAACCAACAGATGGATGGAGTCTTCAAATATATTCCTTCCACTCTATCAATACTTCTGTCAGAGAGATTAGCATTCTGTTAACAGGTTCCGTCCTCTGTCCTCTTTTAGACACATACATTCTGTGACTCAAAGGCATTTATAAATAGCAGACAACAGCAGATACTTGCAATGAAGGTTTTAAAAAGGTCTTTTGGTAGTGAGATTAACATCTGAGGTTTGATTTGCAGAAATCAAAATTCTAGAATGTAATAACTGTAGGATGTTCAGAGATGATTTTACTTGCTCCTATTATTTACAGATTGGTCACAAGCAGAATGGGAGACTAATGTGTTAAGGATTAATGTAAAGCTACAAGAGAAAACAAAGGAAATACAAAGCACATGTCTTAGAGAACAACTGTATCTTCACAGAAAATTCACATGATATAAATGAGCATTCTCACAAAATTGGAAATGATGTTGTCAAACATCCCTTCTCCTCCTTTCCTAAATGGTTACTTGTTTCAAGTCCCTTTTTATACATTTCCTAAGAAAAGTCTCACAAATCAACAAAAGACACTGAATGGGCTCCATTTACAAACAAGCTCTAGCAGGAATCTCAACTGCTCTGTTGTTTCTTTCCTTTTGCTTCACTGCTCAGGGCAGACAGCAGTCAGTCAGCCCCACTATGCCTTCAGCAAAAGAGACTGAACAAAGAAATCTCTGAGCCCAACTGCTCAAAAGATCTACAAATACCTCAGGGCCAGTGAATTTTCAAAAACCATGACTTTTGCCTTAAAATTAAGAAGGGGCAGGATGAACACAAAACTGGTTGCCAGAGGGTTGAGAGAGAATGACAGTGACTGCGGGAGACAGCTTCTTGAGAGGTTTTGAAATGGGGAAAAGGGAGATCTCAGCTATGAGGAGCATTTGTGGGAAGAAATAACAGATTTGGTGCTTGCCTGGCATACACATATTCACCTATGGCAGGTTTCTAGTCCAAAGGTAGCTAACCTACTCCGACAAATCACACTGGTGGCCAAAACTCAGCTTCCACTCTGCCCGTTTTAGTCTGTGTGGTGAATGCTGTTTAGAACCGTCAACCTGACAGAACTGTGCCTAATTAACACTCTCCTAATACCCTAGCAAATAACAAACCTGCTGTGGGGGGAAAATGCATTCACACTTCCTTATCAAATTAAGGCCAAAAAAAATGCTCCTAATTAGCTAAAATCAATTAATGTGACAGCAAAATGAATGTATTTATACTGTCAGCTAAAGGTACAGTCAGAGAAGTGTCTAAAATATAATGAAGCTGCTGGAGTTTCTTAAATTAATAGCGGGTTGGGGCTGAGGGGATTTTATCAGTGATTCACAGAATCTGATGGTTTACCTCAGAAGCAGCAGATGTCCTAGGGCTTTACAGGACCTAGATGATTTCTAATTGTGATTATTCATTAAAACTTAAGGGGAAAATGTGTGGTTAATCAATAATAGTCATGTACACTTTGTTGCTTATTTGCAATCACACATGTAAATGCACGTACACTTAAAAATAAAATAGGAGTGGGGAGCATGGGTGGCTCAGTCAGTTAAGCATACTACTGGACTCTAGGTTTTGGCTGAGGTCATGATCTCATGAGTCCTGAGAAAAGGCCCCACACAGACATAGGCAGGCTCTGCACTCAGAGGGGAGTCTGCTTGAAGATTCTTTCTCCCTCCACTCTCCCTCACTCTCTCTCTCAAATAAATACATCTTTAAAAAAAATAAAATAAAAGAGGAGCTTCAGACTGCTCATTAGTAGGTTCTTTATTGAGTTGGTTGTATCTTCTGTAAAGCTTTCATGGCTAGTAACTATTTCACAAACTTTCTTTTATAATTATGCTCAGTTCAAAACTTGAGACAGAAAAGTATTACTTGCCAAATAACCCAGGTTGGGGTCCACAAATTACCTCACTGCCATCCTCTTCAACTACAGTGTTTTGATTCCAAGAATACTGGGCAAGTTAGGTGGCTTGAGACCTACTGACATGATAAATTGTTAACAGAGAGATGTCCACATTGTGATAATTAGTTTAATGTGATCTAAAATAACAATAATTACATGTATCATGACTTCCTAATCTAGACCAAGTATTTTTTAATGGGCATTTGAGTAGGTTATACAACAAAGTTTAACACCTCTTCTTTTCTTTTCTTTTTTTTTAACACCTCTTCTAATCATAGTTGATGCTCACTGAATTCACCTTCATCAAAGATTCCATTTGATTCCTCTCCATGTCAGTGGACACAATAGGCATCATCCTCTCCCCTGTGTAGGGATGGTGTGTTTATTTACTTAATGAAGTATCTGGAGGCCTCTACTGGTGTTTAGGAAAATATCAACTGAGACAGAACAATAATCTTAAAAGGATTCTAAGCAGATGAACTTCCTTTATATGTGACATATCCAAAACTTCACTTCTATATTTTTAGCACTCTTTCATTATTGTAAACACTAGTAAACTGATTATTGCCGTTCCCCAATATCACCTTTTCTAAGTGAACTGTGTGGCCCCAGGATACCCTGTGTTCTCTTCTCCAGGATGCCATCCTATCCTGCCCATCCCAACTGCACTAACTTATCCGCCTGAAGATTATTTTTTCACCCTCTCTCAGCTTATATCATGTCTGAACTCCTCATTCCCCAGGGATTAAGGCAGATTTTTTTCCATCAAACCAGCTGTTTGCATTTTTTTCTTTTTTTTTTTTTCTCAGTAATGGGAAAATAGCTTTGTTATAAATTAATGGTGTCCATATTGGATGGTGGTAAAAATCAGCTTCTGCTTGATATCCATTATATTTCTAAACAGGTAAAACTGACAAATAGATAAAACACAGTGAGAAGCTGCCAGCAGGAGAAATGGGTGGGATACAATAAAATTTGGAACAGAAAGAATAGTGATTATAAAATATTTCTAAAAGCATATAGCAAGAAAGGAGGTGACTGCCATTGATTGTGACTTTGCTATGTGTCGTATTCTTAGTAATATCCTCAAAATTACAAATAAAATGAGCATTTTCCTTCCACATTCAACAGCTTATGAAATTCTTTGTAATGTTTATAATATATAATCTCAGCATTTTCCATCAATGGAAGAAGAGTATAGAAAAAAGGCAAAATAGAATCAAGTAACACAACCAGCAATTTTAATGGCTATATAGGCCTCTATATAGATCAAAAGTGAACCTAGGCACACTCTTGAAATATAGGCAAGGAAGGTGATTTCTGATAGCTACTTTGCCACAAGTCGTAAATCTAGTTCCCTAATAGCAGACTCTAAGACTAGGATTCTTCTCCAAGTTATTTTATTTATTTATTTATTTTTAATTTATTTAACAGAGAGAGAGACCACAAGTAGGCAGAGAGACAGGCAGAGAAAGGGGGAAGCAGGCTCCCTGTTGAGCAGAGAGCCCAATGTGGGGCTTGATCCCAAGACTCTGAGATCATGACCTGAGTTGAAGGCAGAGGCTTAACCCACTGAGCCACCCAGGCACCCCTCAAAGTTATTTTTTAAGGGAGTCCTCTCAGGAGAGACCAGAAGTGAAAGAAGCAAGATGAAAAGTCAGAGAAGCTAAGCAAGGAATTGATTTCTGGTGCACCTAGACTCAGTCTGATTTTAGGATTGTACCAGGCTGCTATCTCCCTTCTGGAAGCAAGGCAGTGAGTACTTTGTACATCTACCAGTCAAGAAATTACCCTGGGACATTCAGACCTCTCTGGATGAGCTAGCTCCAGTCACCCAATTGGTTTCAAGTGTGAATCATTATCAGCAGCAACTACAGCCCTTCAAAGGGCTCTCCCAGGTTCTAAGAGAGACATCCATAGAGTCTGCCACACTCTGTGATGCTTCCACGGCATTTGCTGAGAACCAATGTTCAATCACATATCAAAGAGTTTTGTGACTGCATGGTAAACTTAAAGGCTAATGAGACCCTTTAAGCAATAAACACATACATAGAGATAAAAAATAAAATGGGGGGCGCCTGGGTGGCTCAGTGGGTTAAAGCCTCTGCTTTCGGCTCAGGTCATGATCCCAGGGTCCTGGGATCGAGCCCCGCATCGGGCTCTCTGCTCAGCGGGGAGCCTGCTTCCCTTCCTCCTCTTTCTCTGCCTGCCTCTCTGCCTACTTGTGATCTCTGTCTGTCAAATAAATAAACAAAAATCTTTAAAATAAAAAATAAAAAAATAAATAAATAAATAAAATGGAATTTTCTTGACTATCCCCCCTACCCTATCTATAATCCTATTTTTCTACAAGACAATGGATAACAAAAGCAATCCTTCAAATGATTAAAAAATGAAGATTTTCTTTTAATAAAGAATATAAAATAAAATCTTCTTTAGGTACAAGAAATATAAAATTCTAGCCATTAATGTTAGCCATATAGCCATACTTTTGGCCAAGAATAGGATTTTAAGTTGTAGATGATATTTGAGATATTTTTTTTTTAAGATTTTATTTATTTATTTGTCAGAGAGAGTGAGCACAGGCAGACAGAGTGGCAGGCAGAGCCACAGGGAGAAGCAGGCTCCCCGCTGAGCAAGGAGCCAGATGCAGAACTCGATCCCAGGACGCTGGGATCACGACCTGAGCCGAAGGCAGCTGCTTAACCAACTGAGCCACCCAGGTGTCCCGAGATATCTCTTAACCCCCCAAAGATTTCAGGATATTCTAGTTCCATTTTATTTTACTGTCTTTATGTAAAAAATCAAAATGTTGGTTTTTATGAAATTTGAGGGCTTATAGAATTTATGGAATTTTAATTGGATAGAAAAAGAAAGATAAGATTTCACTTACTTCTCTGAAGTTTTGATAAGCAAATCTGTTAATTCATGGAAGTAGCAAAATGGTGCTCACTCATTTTACAGTCACTTGTGTATCTGCATAGCTGAACATTTATGATTTTAGATAATGTTGCAAAGGATTTCAGAATAAGCCTTCATGGTATCTTGAATGTTGTATGAATCTCCACCTCTACTGGACATTCTTCTAAATTGGTACTAGGCCATCCTGACTGTAGTTCAAGACAAGATCATGGGTTGTAGGTTCAAGTATGCCTTGGATTTAGTATATGTTCTGTTATCGATTAGTTGTGTGATCTTGAATATGCAACTTAGTATCTCCAAGCTGGAGCTTCATCCTCTGTTTACTATTAAAAAAAAAAAAAAGTACATATAACATTACTTACCATCCAGACTTAATGTGAATATTAAATAAAGTGTATATGTGATAAAGATAGCACATTTAACACCTCATCTTCTGCTGAAATACCATATAAAGGCAGAAAATACATATTCTAAAGATTCAAAAATAATTTAGAAACAGAATTTAATTGGTAAGCTCAAAATTTTGAACAATGCTTGAAAAACCAAAAGCTTTCAGAGACCAAGTATCTTGAAAATCAAGACTGTGGAAACACTAAGAGTTCCCTCACTCAGAGATAGTAGATAGAAGGTAGAGAGAAGATCCTGAAGAAAAGTTCCCCTCCTCTGCTGTACTACCAAAATACTTAAGAAGGTTGTTGAAGTGCAGCTTCCTTTGTGATATGTTCTCATTCAAGTTATATTGTACTATCACATAACCTTGCACAAGAGCATTTTGGATCCCCTTAAATCTGACATATCAAGCATAGAATGAAGATGGAAAGCACAGTTATTGAGAGATGGAAACATTTCAAATAAGGTTGTATCAGAAAAGAGTAGTCTTAAAAACAGTAATGCTATTAAAACTACCTGGAAATGTAAAGATTTGTATCAAGCTTTTTATAAGTAAGGGAAAACAATAGAAAAATTTAAAACATATGGAAGATTCATGTTCTATTTATCAGATAATCTTATACCTAGCTTAAATTTTTTAATAAAAATTGGGTTTCTAATAATCACCTGATTTAAATATCAAATTTAAGGCATTACTATAATGAAAGATGGAGGGAATTGTACCATATAGAACTAGTGCAGGGAAAAGAAACAGCAGATTCTCTTAGTTCTTCAGCTCTAAGAAGAACTAAGATGCTAAGCAGAGCTAGCATCAAAGAATCCTTATTTGTGCTCTTTTGTTCTGTAAACCCCTTATTTCTTCTAGTAATAAGGATTTATTTATTTTTTCTTTCTCCAACCTCCTTAGAGATACTAAACATTTAATAACCATCCTTTGTAAAAAGCTTTCACTTGTCTAAAGATGCAAATTAATTATCATCACTTTGCATAATTAGTTCACAATAGTTTAGTAAAGTTAAAAACCAATGGAGAAAAAATAGGAAGAAGTTTAAGTATGTTCCATGTTTGCATTTTTTGTGGTCACTAACGTATTTTATTAGGAAAACCAGCTAAAAACAATTGATGTGGTAATGGTTTGGAAGAATTTCTGCAAAAATTTTAGTTTTTAAATTTCAGGCTTCTTATTTAAATGAACTACTTGAATATTCATCTTTAAAGATTTGATCACAATTTAATGCTGTAACATTTAATTACCTTCATTTTTGGGCCACTATAAATCAAAAGATTGTAATTCAAATGTATACTAATTTATTCTTGACCTTGAAGTTAATTACTAACCATAAGAGGCTTTAATTATTGTTGGCAAGGTGGGAATATGTCAAAAGAAGACCTGCTGAAACAAGAAATAGAAATGAGGTTTATGGGCACTGAGAAGGTCTAGAAAATATAACCAATTAATATCTAAGGAAAATGCTGATACTAAAAACTGACAAAGAAATAATAATAAAAAACAAACTACAAACCAATATTCTCAATGAAAATGTGTGAAAAGTTTGTAGACAAAATTTAAGCAAATTAAATTCAACAAATTTAAAAAGTATAATACACCGTGACTAAGTGGGGTTTGTGCCAGAAATACAAAGTTAGTTTAACATTCAAAAATTAATCAAAGTATTTCAACAGATAACAAACTTATAAAAAAATATACTCATCTCAACAGATGTAGAAAAACACGTCACAAAATTCAACATACATGACTAATAAAAAAAACTCCCAACAAATTAGGAGTAGAAAGGAACTTCCTAAACCTGATATAGGGCATTTACGAAAAATAACAGCTAACACCTTATTTAAAGGTGGCATCCGATTCATGAAAGAAAAAAAAAATAACTTGGATCTCATAAAATTTAAAAATTTAAGTTCTTCAAAAGATACTTTTGGTGAAATAAAAAAAAGAAAGAAAGAGAAAGAAAAAACATATTGTTGGTGACTTCCAGTTCTGACCAAGATAAATTAGCCCTTTCCTTCCAGATCCTTGCTCTCACCATCCATACAACATGAAAACAATCACAGATGGGTTCTGAAAGGTAGAAAGGCAAATTATCTGGGGACCCTGGGACTTGAGGTAAGTTCCCTGTGTTTCTTTATTGCCTCCCATATATCTCAGACAGGGCCCTAAAGAAGCCTCCAAGCCAGAACTTCCAGCAGTTGTAGACACCCCCCACCCCCAAAAAAGTCTTCAAGAAATGCCTATTCCTCTTAGCCAAAATACCAGGAAAAGGGGAGCCTAACAGAAAACATTTTTGGCAATATCTACCCTACTCAAACCAAAAACCAATGGAAAATCCACCCCCATGAACACATTCCCATAGTTTCAACTGGGCCAAGAAGTGAGGTGATTGTTAACCCCCCATCTCCTCCACCACTTTACTTCCCACATCCCTTGCACAAGGACATCAGACTGGTGCTCCAATGTCCCCACACAGTGGTGGCATCAGGGACTAGGAGGGAAGGAATCTTCTATGCACCAACCCCGGCCCCCAGTCCTACCTGGCTAAAGCAGGCAAGATTCTGATTCCCTTGCCACATTAGTGTCAGCATGGCTGAGTAGTAAATTGGTCTTCCAGTTCCTGCCCAACAAAAGTAGTGAATGCTTTGACTGCCCCACCCAGGTGGTATTAGCAGGTCCAGAAATATGCTAAGCCTCCACTCCCACCTGGCAGCAAAGACTTAATGAGCCAGTGAGAAGTGGGGCTCATCACCACTCTGCTTCACACCCCCACTCCAGTGTCAATGGGGCCCAACAGAGAGCTGGCATCAAGAGATAATAGGAGGGGAGGAGAAAAAAGTGGCACTAGGTGGCATTTGACTTCCCTCCCGCCTTCCTCTGTCATCAGCTGGGCCCTCTCAGAGCAAAAAGTCAGACTTGGCCAATGCCCCACTTGTCCTTGGCAAGGTATCAAGGGGGCTAAGAGAGGAAATGACCTGTCATTTTACCCACCTGCCACAAAGCAGTATGAATCACTGCCCTTCATTTGCATAATGGGAAGTGGAATAGATATACCCACCCAGCCCTTATACTATATCTAACAGGGGAAATACATGTTTAAAAGTATTAAACAGAATCCAGAGGTTCATTACATAAAATCAAAAATGTCCAGGACACCCAAATGTCACTAATACTAAGAAGCAGAAAAATCACAACCAGAATGAGAAAAGACAACCAGCAGATGCCAAGAGATGAGAAGAATCAGACCCTGCAATCATCTGACAAGAATTTTAAAGTTACCATCAAAAAATGCCAAAAAGAACATTTAGAAATTCTTCTGAAATGAAGAACTAGAAAATCTCAACAACAAAAACAAAAAGAAGATATAAAAAAGAACCAAATGAAAATTATAGAATTATAAAATATAACACTGAAAAAAATCTTTGCACTTTTTGGATAGGCTCAGTAGTAGAGTGCTGATGACAAGGATAGAAGCAGTGAACTTGAGAACAGATCAACAGAATTTACCCAACCTAAACAACAGTGAGAAAATAGACTGAAAAAGCTTAACAAAGTCTCAGTGATAATAACAAAAACAAAAAATAAGAAAAACCCAAAAAGATGATTCAAATTATCAGAGTCCCAGAAAGAGAAAAGGAAAAGAATGGAACTAAAAAAAAAAAAAAAAGTATTCAAATAAAATGATGACTGAAAACTCCCCCAGTTGGGATAAGATGTAAGACCACATATTCAAGATGCTGAGAAAACCTCAAGTAGAAACCCAAAGAAATCAATTAATAATTAATTAACAATTAAACTTCTGAAAACTAAAGACAAAGATCTTTTAAAAATGACACATTACTTGTAAACGAATACCAATTTGAGTGATTTCTCATCTGAAACCAACAGAATAAAGAGAATAAAGAGGCACAATATTTTTTCAAGAGTTGTCAATCATGCATTTTATATCTGGCAAATATATTCTTCAGGGACAAAAGAGAACTAAAGACATTCTTATGTGAAGGAAAACTAAGAAACTTTCTAACCAGTAAACTACCTACCCCTGAAGAATGGCTAGTGGTGTTTCTCCAAACATAAATGATAAAAGAAGACTTGGAACTCCAGAACAGAAAGAAAAACTT
Organism: Taxidea taxus jeffersonii; assembly: GCA_003697995.1. Lineage (NCBI taxonomy): Eukaryota > Metazoa > Chordata > Mammalia > Carnivora > Mustelidae > Taxidea > Taxidea taxus. The sequence goes on along the minus strand of ML105036.1, from coordinate 34,147 downwards.
TGAAATGGGTAAAAATAGGGGTATAAATACAATAGCAAATATAATACTGTCCTCCTTATGAGTTTCTGAAATCACATTTGATGACTGAACCAAAAGTTATAACCCCATTTGATGGGTGCCCAACATATGTAGAGAAAATTCTTTTAAAAAATTATTTAAAAAGTGAGGAGGCAAAGAGAATTAAATGAAAGTAACATTTCCACACTTCACTGATACCCGTTGATTAAGATAAGTTAGACATGTATATTATAATATCTAGAGCAACTACTAAGAAAGCTATACAAAACATTATGCTATACAAAGTAATACACTTAAAAACACTATAAATGAAGAGAGAATCCAATAAATGTTCATGGAACTCCCAGGAAGATAATAAAACAAAACAAAACAAAACAAACAAAAAAAAAAAACAGAAGAACAAGAGACAGAACAAACAAACAGAAAACAAATAATAAAATTATACATGTAAGCCCCAACAGATCTATAAGTATGTATACATTAAAACAAGTCAATTTCACTATAAATATTAAATAACTTGATTAAAAAGTGAAAAGGCAAGCCAGACTTAGAGAAGACATCTGCAACATAGTGATGTGTGTATGTATATTTAAAAAAGATTCATATTGAACATGTTCAGAAAATATAGAAGAATCCTATAATTCTCTTAAAAAAAGTAAGAAGAGTGAAAAGGAATGTGAAATGCATCAAAATGGGCAAAACATTTGGACACATCATAAATAATTATATACAATAGTTAAAAAGCATATAAAAAGGCAGTTAACCTTTATGCATCAGAGAAAAATCCCAATAACACAAACCCAAAATAGTGGCTAAAATTAAAGACTGACAGCATCACAGTAGCAATGAGCACATCTAGCCCCCAGAACTTTTTTTCATTTTATTTATTTTCAGTGTTCCAAAATTTATTGTTTATGCACCACACCCAGTGCTCCATGCAATATGTGACCTCCATAATACCCACCACAAGGCTCACCCAACCCCCCACTCACCTGCCCTCCAAAACCCTCAGTTTGTTTCTCAGAGTCCACAGTCTCTCATGGTTTGTCTCCCTCTCCTGTTTTCCTCAACTCACTTCTCTCCATCTCCCAATGTCCTCCGTGTTATTCCCTGTGCTCCACAAGTAAGTGAAACCATATGATACTTGACTCTCTCTGCTTGACTTATTTCACTCAGCGTAATCTCTTCCAGTCCCATCCATGTTGACACAAAAGCTGGGTATTCATCCTTTCTGATGGAGGCATAATACTCCATTGTATATATGGACCATATATCTTCTTTATCCATTTGTCCATTGAAGGGCATCTTGGTTCTTTCCACAAGCTAGCAACTGTGGCCATTGCTGCTATAAACATTGGGGTATAGGTGGCCCTTCTGTTCACTATATCTGTACCTTTGGGGTAAATAGTGCAATTGCAGGGTCATAGGGTAGCTCTATTTTTAATTTCTTAAGGAATCTCTACACTGTTTTCCAAAGTGGTTGCACCAACTTGCATTCCCACGAACAGGTAAGAGAGTTCCCCTCTCTCCACATCCTCTCCAACACTTGCTGTTTACTGTCTTATTAATTTTGGCATTCTAACTGGTATAAGGTGGTATTTCAATGTGGTTTTGATTTGAATCTCCCTGATGGCTAACGATGATGAGCATTTTTTCATGTGCCTGTTAGCCATTTGTATGTCTTCTTTGGAGAAGCATCTGTTCATGTCTTCTGCCCTTTTTTTTGACGTGATTATCTGTTTTGTGTGTGTTGAATTTGAGGAGTTCTTTATAGATCTTGAATATCAGCCCTTTGTCTGTACTGTCATTTGCGAATATCTTCTCCCATTCCGTGGGTTGCTTCTTTGTTTTGGTGAAGCTTTGCTGTGCAGAAGCTTTTGATCTTGATGAAGTCCCAAAAGTTCATTTTTGCTTTTGTTTCCATTGCCTTTGGAGACATATCTTGAAAGAAGTTGCTGTGGCCAATGCTGAAGAGTTACTGCCTATGTTCTCCTCTAGGATTTTTATATATTCCTGCCTCACATTGAGATCTTTTATCCATTTTGAGTTTATCTTTGTGTATGGTGTAAGAGTATGGTTGAGTTTCATTCTTCCACACATAGCAGTCCAATTTTCCCAGCACTATTTATTGAAGAGACTGTCTTTCCATTTACTTCAGCACCAAGAACCATAAGATACCTGGGAATAAACCTAACCAAAGAGGTAAAGAATCTGTACTTGAGGAACTACAGAAGACTCATGAAGGAAATTGAAGAAGACACAAAAGACGGAAGAACATTCCATGCTCATGGATAGGAAGAATAAACATTGTTAAAATGTCTATACTACCTAGAGCAATCTATATTTTCAATGCCATTCTGATCAAAACTCCACCAGTATTTTTGAAAGAGCTGGAACAAACAGTCCTAAAATTTGTATGGAACCAGAAGAGACCTCAAATTGCTAAGGAAATGTTGAAAAAGAAAAACAAAACTGGGGGCATCACATTACCTGATTTCAAGCTTTACTACAAAGCTGTAATCACTAATATAGCATGGTAATGGCACAAAAACAGACACGTAGACCAGTGGAACAGAGTAGAGAGCCCAGATATGGACCCTAAACTCTATGGTCAAATAATCTTTGACAAAGCAGGAATAAATATACATTGGAAAAAAGGCAGAACTTGGTTTCTAATTCTGTTCTCCATTAAAAGGAACCAGAACTTCTTAGAGAAATGGCTGGTTCTAGGACTTGAATGGGAAATGTATAAAATAAGCCTGAAGTATCTTGCAGTGTCAGTAAATAAGGAACTGCTCAAAACAAAAATAAAAACAAACAAAAAAAAAACAAATTATGGGGTATATCAAAAGGATACAAGTGCTAACTCCCAATGACCAAAGCTAGAACAATTTGAGCAACAAAATAAAGTAGCATTAGATCATACCTAAAAGTATAAAAATCTATGAGTCAATACTGATATAAAGAATGACTGAACAAACAAATAAGGGAGGGGAGATAAATCTCCCATGTGTAAGAATTCCCAAATAATTTATAGATACTTCATTCTCTATAAATTTTTTAAGGTTTTATTTATTTATCTGACACAGAAAGAGAGAGAGAGTGAGAGAGAGAGAGTGAGAGAGAGCAAGAGCAGGCGAAGCAGCAAAGGGAGAGGGAGAAACAGGCTCCCTACAGCTGGAAGCCTAACTTAGTCCAATCCCAGGACTCATGAACTGAGGTGGAAGGCAGAAGCTTAACTGATTGAGCCACCCAGGCACCCCCTATAGATATTTCATTCTCTAGAGGTGAAGCACAACCCCTTAAGTATGGGCTGCAAATAATGACTTTCTTCCAAAGAGCAGTACAGAAAAGGGGTAGGATGGTTAAAAAGAGTCACTTCACAGTAGAAAAACATGACAAACAGTATCTCAGGAGATCAAGGTTAACATCTATAGTGATAAAGTCATGCTGACAACACGTGCCCTATATATAACATTTAAAAAAAAGGCATTTTACCTCTGATGTCTTCCTCCCCAAAATTTATAACCTCTAGCCACGAGAAAAACAGCAGTCGGATCCCAAAAGAATGGCATTTAACAAAATACCTAAACCTTGTCAGCTTCAAAACTGACAAGGTTGTCAAAAACAAGGTAGATCTAAGAAACTGTTACCACCTGCCAATTAAATGAAATGTGAATTCCTAGATGAAATCCTGGAACAGAAAAAGAACACTGAGTAAAAACTAACAGAATCTAAATATATGTGGATTTCAGTTAATAACAATGTATCAATATTGGTTCATTAGTTGTAACAAATTTGCAATTTCTATATAAATCAAAACTGTTCTAAAAATAACTTTTACTTTTAAAAAATGAACTGACAGCACCAAGTATTAGCAAAAATGTGAATCAACTGGAACTCTCAAACATTAATGGGGTTTCTGGTTCCACAAGTAAGGAGCTTGGAAATTGCCACACTGTCCTAACAAGTAAAAAGCTGAACAGACTGAAAAGTTAACAACTCTTATAGGATTGTAAGTGAGGTGAGGACATTGGGCAAACCAGAGCCCCCATAACTGGAGAAACAGGTAAACATAGTCTTACTGAAGCAGAGACTCAGCAGAAACCACCCCAGAAACCTGAACTTCGATTGACGAATTGCTGGAGGCTCAGTGTGGACAAATCTGAGAATTAAAAACTCCAAGAGGATCCAGTCATCAGAAGTGACTGTATTTTGTGAGTTTATTTCCAGGAGTAAATACTGGGAAAAAATACTCTTGTGGTTATGGGAGGGGGGAGGGGAAAAGGAATCATTTTGAAATACACCAGAACACGCTGCTCCTCTTAATAAGGTCTGCCTTCAGGGGCAACTAGCTAACCAGAGCCCAACCTGCTGGAGTATTATCAGAGCCTAACTAAACTTGGGGAAAGAAAATATCCAACTCTGGCCCACTCTAGCTGCCCTCTTCCACCTAGAATGGAGAAAGAAGACAACAACTGAGGAACATTTGTAGAGTTCCCCACCCAGAAAAGGCTCACCAAAGATTGGAGCCTACTCATAAGGCTACAGAATACTTCACCTCGTCTCACATCTGACCCCTACATTATTAAAGGCCTACTTCAGCTGTTCCTTGTACAGTACATCATATCTGGCTATCAGGAAAAAATTACAAGCATACCAAAAGGCAAAAACATACAGTTTGAAGAGATAGAGAAAGCATCAGAATTAGACATGATAGGGATTATCAAGCATTACTGATTAGAGTGTAAACTGGTCAAATTAGAAAACTATTTGGTAATATCTACTAGGCCTAAACATAAGCCTATTTATGACCCAGAAATGTCATTCTTACCTGTATTCCCAAGAGAAAGGATTGTATATGTTCATCAAAAACTTTCACTATACCATTTAAATAGCTTTATTCATAATAACCCAAAATGGGAAAAAACCCAATATCAATCAAAAGAAATGGATAAATAAATACAACTCTTTCTTATACTAGAATACCACAAAGCAAAAACAAAAACAAAAAACCAATGGATATGCACAAATATGAATGAGTGTTGAGGACATGTTGAGAGAAAGAAGCCAGATATAAAAGGATAAATAAAATATTCTATAAATCCATTAGGGTACAGTCATGTATGTGTGTGTGTGTGTGTGCATATAAATTCATTGAGTTATATGTTTAATATATATATAATCTATATATATATATATCATCCTTCATTGAGTTATATATTTAAGATAGATATTGAATTATATATTTAACCTATATATTCATAGAGGTTATAACAGAGCAAAAAGATTAGGGGCGCATGGGTGGCTAAGTGGGTTAAAGCCTCTGCCTTCGGCTCAGGTCATGGTCTCAGGGTCCTGGGATTGAGCCCCGCGTCGGGCTCTCTGCTCGGCTGGGAGCCTGCTTCCTCCTCTCTCTCTGCCTGCCTCTCTGCTTACTTGTGATCTCTCTGTCAGATAAATAAATAAAATCTTAAAAAAAAAAAAAAGATTAAAAAGTGAAAATGGAATACTTGCATAGTTTACATATAGTCAAGAGACAGAAAACACATAGTAATTTAAATGAAGAAGTTTTATATGAAGAATTGTTACAATATGATAAAAGAGTATACAACATAAGAAAACATATGATAATCTAGGTCTGAGGGACATTACCGAAAGAAGGACAACTTTGGAAGGGGACATTCTTTCCAATGCTGGGGTTCTCTCCAAGACTGGGTTTTGATTACATCATTGGAGAAGATATGGTTGAACCCACTGGATGGCAAAGAAATTGACTGATTTGCCAGGCTAAAGGCAGTCTGCAGTCACAAGCAAGCAGGAAACAACCCTCTGGAGCCCAGGCAGATATGTGAGCCACAGCTGGTGGCTTGTACATGAGCATGAAGAAAGAATGGAGCAGTAGGGGGAAGGTGGCTTACAGCATTGAGTATCCCTGCTGGGAAGGCTGCAAGAGACACACTGGAGGGTGGTGAGTAAGCAGAGAGAACTGTGGCACCAGGGCAGGCAAGAGGACTCAGGAGCAGGATGTCTATATTGAAAAGACCACATGAAGGTGATCACCAGCCACATTGGCACTGTGAGACCTCCGAAGGACAGTATATTCTGAGCATACAGCTAGGCAAATGACCACCAGAAGCCCTATACCCACACCAGGGACCCACCATTCCACAGCTGGAAACATAGGAAAGCCCTTTCCTCCTGTAATTTCCCTCTAGTGACATCTGCTAAGGATACTAAACTCATGCTCCTTTCAAGAAGAATTGCTTAAAGAAGCACCATTCATTACCACAGTGCAGATATTAGAGAGTCAATTGGGAGCAGAGAGGTGATAAATTAATTAATTGACATAATATTTATCATAAAAATAATAAAAATTAATGAAATCTAGAATAAAAAAGTAAACGAGATAATGCATGTAAAGCACCTGGCACAAGGCCAAGCATCTTGTAACTACTGTATAAACTGTTACTGTTATTGCTGTCATAATGGTTATAATTATGACAATTTAATTTCAAATGCATGTCCCTTTTGGGGAATAGGATAGAAAAAGTAGATCAGCAGCAAAAAGCTTTGCTTTCATCCTCTTTATTTTGTTTCATTAACTGTTAAAGTAACAATACCCATTGTCAAAATTTGAAATTAGGTAGAAATGTGTTGAATGAAACACATGAAATCTTTTACACCCCACCATCAATTCCACTCCCTTCCAAGATGTTACCGCAGTTAGCAGGCCTTGGTCTCTGTATTTAAGTTATACCGATTATTAATAACATTTATTCTATAATATTAATATTAGGCATTGCTCTAAGTTCCTTAAAAATAGAATTTTATTTAATCTTTACAACAACTCTATGTTGTTGGTTTTATTATTATCCTCACTGAGAACTCAAAAAGAACTGAGTCATTGATATTTAAGGAAGACCTAAGGACAAGAGGCAAGAAAAGTGCAAAGACATTTGAAACAGTAAGAACAACATGTACAAAGGCCATGAGAAGGTGACAACTGAGCAAAGAACTGAAAAGGTGATAGACTTAGCTATGTAGGTAATTAGGAAAGAATGCTGCAGGCAGTGGGAACAGGCATAGCAAGGCCCTGAGCCAGACAGCACACATGTGATGTCTGGGCAGTGCAGCTAGAGCCAAGAGAAGGGAGAGTACTTTTGGGTCAGGGGTCAGTCCATAAACTGGTCTGCAAAAACCTTAGTGCAGACACTGGAAGTAAGTATCTAGAAACATCTACAATGGTTTGAGAGAGGTAAATCAAGTAGTACAGAAGTAGGGCTTGCATTCTTATGTCTATTTTTCATACCTTTAATTGCATATTTGGTAAAATAATTTTTTACTTGTATTGCATTTTATAAAAGTTTTGGTTCATAATGGATTCAGAGTTTTTTGTTTGTTTGTTTGTTTGTTTGGTTGTTTGGTTGTTTTTTTAAGACAATGTAGGCAGTAATTTCTCTGACATCAGCCATAGCAACATTTTTCTAGATATTTCCCCTAAAGCAACTGGGAAACAAAAAACAATATAAACTATTGGGACTACATCAAAACAAAAAGCTCTGACACAGCAAAGGAAATCATCAACAATAAAAAGACAACTTACTGAATAGGAGATGATATTAGCAAATGATATATCCAATAAGGGACAAATATCCAAAACATATAAAGACCTTACACAACTCAACACCAAAACAAACAAACAAACAAAAAAACTCTCCAAATAATCTAATTAAAAATGGGCAGGAGGTCTAAATAGACATTTTTCCAAAGAAGGCATTCAGATGGCCAACGGACACATGGAAAGGCACTTAATGTTACTAATCATCAGAGAAAGGCAAATCAAAACCACAATGAAATATCACCTTATATCTGTCAGGATGGCTAGAATTATAAAGATGAGAAATAACAAGTATTGGTGAGGACACGAAAGAAAAGGAATCTTTGTGCATTGTTTGTGGGAATGTAAATTGGTCTAGTCACTATGGAAAACAGAATGGAGCTTCTTCAAAAAGTTAAAAATAGAATTACCATATGATCTAATAATTCTACTACTGTTTCATTCAAAGAAAATGAAAACACTAATTCAAAAAGACATATGTGCCCCTATGTTTATTGCAGCATTATTTATAATAGCCAAAATATGGAAGCAACCCGTGTCCATCCATAGATGAACTGATAAAGAAGATGTGATTATATATATACGTACATACATATACATAACACACACAATGGAATATTACTCAGCCATAAAAAACAATGAGATCTTGCCATTTATCACAATATGGATGCAGCTAGAAGGTATTATGCTAAAGGAAGTAAGTCATACAGAGAAAGAAAAATACCTTATGATTTCCCTTATATGTGGAATCTAAAAAACAAAACAAATGAACAAAGTAAACAAACAAAAAGCAGACACAGACCCATGAATACTGAGAACAAAATAATTATCTTTTACCACAAGTAGTCTTATAGTACCTAGGGATCCTGTTAAGAAGCAGATTCTTATTCAGAAGGTCTAGATTAGAGTCTAAGCTTCTGCATTTCTAATGAACTCCCAGGCTCTGCTGATGTTTCCAATCCAGGGAGTAGGAGTTTTAAGAATAACTCCAGAGCTGAGTTAAGAATAGACAGTCAGGGAGTTAGGGAAGAAGTAGAGACACTAGTTAGACAGCTGGGGTAGAAACTCATCCAAGAGATGATGGTATTTCAGACCAGAGTGATAACAATGGTGGTGGTAATAAGTGGTCAAATGGTAGGTTTATGTATGAAAAGTAGAGACAAAGGGATATCCAAATGCACAGCGTGTGGAGTGAGAGAAGAGAGAAGTTAAGGATGAGTCTAAGGTTTTAGGTGTAAGGAACAGAAAGAACTGGGTCATGCAGCTAGAGGGTAGAGGGGCTGAGGACTCTGAAAACAGACCCTGAGCTGGTAACTGTTTCATCACAGCCACTTTCTAGAAATAGTACATACTGTTGGGAAATATCCAAAAGGCAGATTTATCTTTTGGATCTATCTCTCTATAAAAACAAATACAATAAGATATAACAAGTACAAATGTATTTCCCAATTCCCCAAATCAACAACAATGACAGCAGCAACAAGAAGGCTTGAAAATCACTAAACCCAAAGCTATAAGGACAAAACAAATTCCACAATTGAATAAGATTCTGTAACCCACTAACTCATCTGCTAAGTCATAAAAGCAAATGGACCAAATAATCCCAGCCTGAACCATCTGACAATCCCTCAGGAGTTTTTATCATCAGAACTCACCAGTTTTCTCCAGGAGAGAGATGGTTAATTAGATTTCACAGTAAAAGATATGAATGTATCAATATCATACTAATGCCTTATTTATGAATATTTAGGTCAGATTGAATATGTTTTATAGGTGTGTGTGTGCATGTGTGTGTGTAGTTTATAAATTGTTAGGAAAAATAACGCCTGAAATGTTATACTCCACGTGTTAACAACGGTGATCTCTGGGGAAGGAAGTGAAGCTGACAGAAGAGGCAGGGATAGGAAGGTGAGGTGACATCTTCTTTCTGAGATATACTTCTGATTTATTTGAATTATTTTATAAAATATTATTTTTGTATTTTGTATTTTGTAAATTTCTGGGAAATATAATGAAGAGGAAAATACCCATAGGTCTTTCTTCCTATTTTAACTTAAGAAAATATAACTTATTAAATATAACTTATTAAAGTATTAAAAATAATACTTCTTAGTAAATCTAACACTTTCCTAAAACATTTTGCTTATATATATGCTACAGGAACTTCATTGAGTTATATAATCCTATACAGATTAAACAACTAAAACCATAATAACACATACAATTTTTCCCTTTTACTTTATCTCCAGCAAACATCAACTCCCAAAATATTGGCTATAAAAAGGCAGGTGCAACTTCAAATGGTTAAAATATCACCAAGATTTCTTATAGTAAAAAACAATAGATATTCAATAAGGAAGCTAAGTACATTCACAAACAATTGCAAAGTCATCCTTTTGTAAAATTTTTATTTATCTCAAACTATACTTTTAATGTAAGAAAGCTTTATGCTATATCACCAAATACTCTCTTTACATATCTAGTTTTAAAACGTCTACTAATATCACCTCTCTCTCCTTATTTACCTTCAGGGAGCATGCCTTATAATCCATGGATTTAGTAAAGATCTTTCCTTTGCTAATATCACAGCACTATGAACTAAGAAGTTTTATCGCTATATGTATCTGACTACAAACTGTGTGTATAATCCCATGCTTTATAAATATAATGATTTTATAACAGACCTGCTGAGCATAAGTGAGCTGCTTAATGCACACAGCCTATGGATCTTGATATTAATTACTTTTGCTCCCAATCTGTGTGTAGTGGAAAGAACTAGATAGAGGTCAGAGTCTTAGCTCTACAGCTTACTGGGGGAACTTCAAGAGCCACTTAACCTCTTTAGGTGTCAGTTTTCTTATCTCTAAAGTGAGGATTAAGATATTTACTTCACAAGTTGTCTTTGAGACTTGGTGAGATATAAAGAAATTGTGAAACTTCTTACTCAATGCCAAACACATAATAAGCCTACAACAAGTGCTAATTAATTTTGAAATATGATCTAGAAGAGAATACATGTGAAATAGACCATACCCTAGAGACGGCAAATAGGACTAACACAGGCCTTCCATGTAGAAAGAGTACAGTTGGTAGCTATGTCAGTATAAAGGGATGTGAGAAAGATTTTTATCTTACCTCTTGGCCTCCTTAAGAAATGTTCTCTTTAGTTTGGTTCAGTCACTGTTTCCCCTGGTAAAGGTGATCTATCAATTAGGTAATATACAAACATGGACTAGGTTTTTTTCCATAAGGAATCCACACCCACTTGCTGCAACTGAACTAACAACGGTGGTAGTCAAGCACCAGGAAAAAGCACTGGACACTGAAGGAAGGGGTGGAAAGCCTGCTAAAGCTGGGGGAAGAGAACCAAAGAACAAAATATCAGTTCACTTGGGTACCTGGGTGGGTCAGTAAGTTAAGTGTCTGCCTTTGGCTCAGGTCAGGATCCCAGGGTCCTGGGATCAAACCTTGCATCAGGCTCCCTGCTTAGCAGGGAATCTGCTTCTCCCTCTTCCTCTGCCCCTCCCCCCTGCTCATGCTCTCTCTCTCCCACTCTCACTCTCTCTCAAATAAATAAATAAAACTTAAAAAATATTGATTCACTTTTCAGTCTCACACAAGGACTTACAAATGTAATTGTAATGTCTATATTATAACACCCTTAAGTTTGCATGCAGAGAATTCCATAAGGAATGAGATCTGTTTAGGATTTGAAGGCATCCTAGCCCTGGCTCTCAGCCCTGCAAAGTTTGAGAAAATTCACTTGGCAAAGTCGGAGTGCAGGTGAAGGTATAGGCAGGTGCACTGTGCTTAGATGCTGCCCTGGAAATTGGACTAGGTTTGCCAAAAATCATCAGTTTGTAAGCTGGAACTGCTTGGCCTTGCATAACCTTGATTCAAAATGATGATTAATAGGCCTGTTTCTGCAATGAAAAGGAAAAAATGTTAAGGATTGAATAAACTATGTCTTAGAAGAAAGATTAACTCTTTCCCAGAACTAGCTTTCCAGAAAGGAATAGTGTTAATTAGGATCCAAACAGTGTAGCATGAATGAATGCTAAATTTTTACCCTATGATTTGTCACTGCAGATTTTCCTTGAGGTAATAATGATCTCATTACACTCACTTTCCTGATGTCAAAAATCAAGGTGTGGGAAGGTTTACTCATAACTCATTTAGCTCTAGTTAGAAAACAAGAATTGAAGTAATAACTGCTGCATTTGGAACATATATTATCTACTTGGAAATCTGGCATGGTTATTGGTGAAAATAAAATAAGGATAATGCTGCCTATCAACAGGGGTGTCCTGAAATTCCCACAAATAATGTATGTAGGAGCTCCTGGTACAGTCCCTAATGGACAGGAGGTATTGAAGAAATAGTAGCTTTTTTTCTAAAACATTTCATTAGTTTTGCTTTATGGCTGGAGTCTGGACCCAGGTAATAGTTTAGATGGATCATGCAGTTCACTAAGAATCAAATGAGTCTCAAGTTTTGTTTTTTTTTTAGATTTTATTTATTTATTTGTCAAAGAGGGTGAGCACAGGCAGACAGAGTGGCAGGCAGAGGCAGAGAGAGAAGCAGGCTCCCTGCCAAGCAAGGAGCCCGATGCGGGACTCGATCCCACGGTGCTGGGATCATGACCTGTGCCGAAGGCAGTGGCTTAACCAACTGAGCCACCCAGGCATCCCAAGTCTCAAGTTTTATATATTCACCCAATAGGTGAATATTTTGGAGGAGTTGCAAGAAAAATGGATATATTGTTAATATAAAAAATGTGTTACAGCTCAATTATATGAAGACTTCTGCACCTACAAAGTACTATGACTTCACTTAGAATACTTGCCATTTATAGGTGGGTAGATGATTCCCAATTAGTGTAACACAACATATATGTTAGGCAGATTTCACTTATAGAAAACGGGAAAAGGTGCAATCAAATAAACACATTTGATGTCTGCTTCCAGTCAAAATGAATAACAGGGCATGAAACAAACAAATTTCAAAAACCAAACAACAAAATATATAAAGAATGGTTTTCCAACACGGGACCTCAGGCTGCACAAAATGATTATCCTGGAGACAGAGGAGATAGAAGATACAGGAGACCCAAACAATCTCCCTTAGCTGAGATGAGAGAGTTGGGAATCCACAGAAATCAAAACACTATAATTTACAGTACAGAGAAGGGTACTGAAAAAGAAAAGCTACACAGAGAGGGGGTAGCTTCAGATATCTGGAGACTGGCCCCCTTGAGTCTTAAACTGTTGATCAGTGCATTCATGTAAGGAAATTCTATGCACAGCCAGGGAAGGAGCCACACAAAGGAAGGGGGGGAATCACTGGAGCTCTCCCAGTGATGGGATTTACTTGTATTCTAGTTTGTATTCTAGTTACTTCTACTAGTCAGAGTAGGGAAACCTTATGAGCCATGGAAGAGTACTCAGAAGGGTTCTGCTTCAGTAGTTGAGCAACATTAGACTGCAGACTACTTTGGTCCTGTCTAATAAAGCTTAAAAGCAAGCCTTGAAAGGACAAAATGCCTCCCAACAACTTATTTGTGTCCCAGAACAAAGTTCAAGATTATTTATAGGAATATAAAAATATCTAGTTCCCCAAAAGGAAACATTTACAATGTCTGACATCCAGTGAAAAGTTACCAGGCATGCAAAGAAGCATGAAATAGTACCCATAATGAGGAACAAACCAACCAATTGAAACTGGTGAAGCACCAACACAGATGATGGAACCAGTGAAGATATTAAAACATTTATAATAACTGTATCCCGTATGTTTAAGAGGCAGAGTAAAGCTTGAGATTATAGACATTAGATATTTTTTTAAAAACAGACCCAAATTGAACTTCTGGAGATTAAAAAAATACACATATTTTTAAAATATTGTACATTTAGGTAACAGGGCATAAATAGGGAACTGGAGGAAAAATATTACTATTGCTTTCGGGCTCATATAAGTGTATATTTGCCTTTTCAATTTTCCATAACCTGTTCAGATCCCACCTTGTATTATAAAATGCTCTGAGAAAATCACTTCACTTTTTCTAAGCCTCACTTTCTTCACTTACGAAATGGTGATAACAGTGACTGGAAGGCATGTTGTGAGAATTAGAAATAATCTATGTAAGTTGTGGATCAGTAGTCCTAACAAAGATGCCTGTGTCCACCTTTGCTTTATGCTAAAATTACAAGCAAGAAACAAAATACAAAAACAAACCCATGAAAACCAGAAGGAGACAAAAATTATCTTTTGTATATTTTTAAAGATTCCTAAAACAAGTTTTAATATGATATTTTAAATTTTTTATTGTGAATTATAATACATATACAGAAAAGTACACAAAAACAAATGTACCATTCAATAAATTTTCCTGACGTACACATTAATGTAAGCACTACCCTGGCCAAAGAAACAGGAAATTTTAAACACTACAGAAACTAATCTTCATGGCCTCACATCCAGTCTTTCTTCTTTCTTCTTTCTCAAAGGTAATCACTATCCTGAATTCTAACATCATAATTTAGTTTTGCCTATATTTGAGTGTTACATAAATGGAACCATCCAGTATATAGTCCTTTATAATTGGTATTTTTCTGTCAACACTGTGTTTAGGAAATTTATGCATGTTGCTCTATGTAGCTACATCTGACTTATTTTCATTGCTACATAACATTCCTTTGTATTAATATTTGATAGGTTAGTGATCTAGTCTATTGTTGATTGATAGTCGAGTTATTTCCAGTTATTTGGAGGTTTTAAAAGTAACGCTACTATAAACACTCTTGTACTCCTGTTATGTTGTGTGCTGTTTTAATAATCAGATTGATGGTAATAGAGCATGTCTATTATCTACTTAAAGTAGATAATATCAAACAGTAGTTTCCCAAGTGGCTGTACCAATTAATAATCCCACTCACAAAGAGTTTCAGTAGCTCCATATCTTTGCCAACATTTGGTATTGTTGACAACCTCATTTTTATTCACTCTAACAGGTATGCAGTGCTATATTTTTTGGTGTTAAGTCATGATTTTAAGACTAGTGAGGCTTATTTAGGCTTAATGGACATTTCTTAGGTTTATTTGCCATCTGCTCATCTTGTTTTATAAAATATCCATTCAAGTCTTTCCAGTGTTTTCCTTGTTACCCATATTTTGCTTACCAATTTGTACCGTCTCTTTATACACTCAGAATACAAAAGCCCCTTATTGGTTATATGTGCAGCATGTCTTTTCTCACTCTGTAGCTTTCCTTTATGTTCTATATTTTGATAAACAGTTTTAATATAGTGAAATGTATAAATTCTTCCTTTGTGGTCATCTTTTTCTGTCAAAGAAAATAAACACTTTCTCCTCTACTATCTTCAGAAGTGTCTGGTGGTGGGTATTATGGAGGGCACGTACTGCATGGAGCACTGGGTGTGGTGCATAAACAATGAATTTTGGAACACTGAAAAAAATAAAATTAAAAAAAATTGAAGTTTTTAAAAATTTGTTTTCTACATTTAAATTTACTAACCCCCTGGAATTGATATTTGTATATGGTGTATGGTAGAGGTCAAATTTACCTTCTCTCTATCATATTTATTTTACTCAGCACCACTGATAGAAAAACTTCCCTGCAGTGCTCTGCACTGGAGAATTTATCATGAATTAACTATCCATACATGATGTAGTCAGGCCATTTCTGAGCTCTCTGTTTTATTCTATTAGTCAACTTGAATTAATACCAATTATCCTAATTTGTAAACCTATATATTTATTTTTGATTTCCTATAGAAAAAATGCTTCCATCCTGTTTTTTATGCATGTGTAGGCTAATCTTAGTTCTATGTTTCCAATTACATTAGAATCAGCATGTTAAGGGACATGCATACACATACATAAAAACATACACAATTTCTTGAGGTATTTTATGATAGTGCATAAAAACTATAGGTAATTTTGAAAACTGATTGGCATTTTTACAATATCAAGTCTTTACAATGGCATATCACTAGACCTATTTAGGTCTTTCATTTCTACAAACAATGTTTTGTGGTTTTCTTTGTAGTGACACTGCATATCTTTAACTCAATTTATTTCTAAGTAGATAGTATTTTTAATTTTATCATAAATGGCATCTTTCTTAAAGTGTATTTTATTTTTTAAAAATATTTATTTATGTTTTGGAGAGAGAGAGAGAGAGCATGTAAGTGGAAGGAGAGTTGAGGGAGAGAATCTTCAAACAGACTTCCCACCGATCAATGAGCCTGATGTGGGACTTGATCTCACAACCCATGAGATCATGAGCTGAGCTGAAATCAAGAGTTGGATGCTCAACTGACTAAGCCACCCAGGTGCCCCTTGAAATGTATTTTCTAAGTGTCCACTAAGGGTATTGAGAAATATAATTAAATATTCATATTTAGCTTGCATTCACGACATAATTAAACTCATTCATTCATATAACTTGTTAGTAGAATTTTTAATTTCTATGTAGGCAATCATGTCATCTGAGAATAATAAGTTTTACTTCTAATTTTCTAATCCTTATATATTTTACTCTTTTTGTTCATTTATTTATTGAATAGGATTCCTACATGATTTATCATCAAGGGGGATAGTAGTCATCTTTTTGTAACTCCTGGTAACAGAGGGAAAGCTTTAACTACACCATTAAGTATCATATTTGCAATAGGTTTTATGTAGACACCATTTACCAAATTAAAGATGAGTTCTTCTGATCCCAATTTGCTACAAAATTTTTTAAATCATGAATGAATGTTTTATCAGAAACTGTTTTGCATGATTTATGTGCTCACATTATTTTTCTTTTTTATTCTGTTTAATATGGTGCTTTATATTAGCAGATTTTGGAAAATTAAAAAACAAATTCTCTTTTCATAGTTGCTGCATATTATTGACTAATGTTTTAGTTAGGTTTTTTTCAGCTATATTCAGAAGTGAGATCGAGTTGTAATTTTTCTTCTTCATCATACTACTGCCAGATTTTGCTGGGGTCAAAATAAAGCTGGTTTCATAATACAGGTTGTGAAATGTTTCTTTTTCACTATTCCTGAAGATGTTTCTATGAACTTTTTAAGTTTCTTGTTTAAAATATTTGGTAAGATCAAGTAGTGGAGACTTCTTGGTCTAATTTTTACGTGTGGAGAGATTATTATTTAAAGAACCTATGTATTTAATATTTATAGCATTTACACAAATTTACACATATTTTCTCCTTCTTTGGTGTCAGTTTTAGTAAGTTATGACCTTCTAGGAATATGTTCATTGCATCTTTTTTTTTAAATGTGCTGGCATCTAATTGTTCTTAAGTTTATTTCACTTTATATATATATATATATTTTATTTTATTTTTATTTAAACATATAATGTAACCCCACCACCCTCTCCCAACCCATCTCCCCCCAACCCCCCCAGTTTGTTTTAAGACATTAAGAGTCTCTTTTGGTTTGTCTCCCTCCCGATCCCATCTTGTTTCATTTTTTCTTTTCCTACCCCCTTAACCCCCACCCCCACTGCATCTCCACTTCTTCATATCAGGGAGATCATATGATAGTTGTCTTTCTCTGATTGACTTATTTCGCTAAGCATAATACCCTCTAGTTCCATCCATGTCGTCGCAAATGGTAAGATTCCATTTCTTTTGATGGCTGCATAGTATTCCATTGTATGTATATACCACTTCTTCTTTATCCATTCATCTGTTGATGGACATCTAGGTTCTTTCCATAACTTGGCTATTGTGGACATTGCTGCTATAAACATTCGGGTACACGTGCCCCTTCAGATCACTACGTTTGTATCTTTAGGGTAAATACCGAGTACTGCAATTGCTGGGTCATAAGGTAGCTCTATTTTCAATTTTTTGAGGAACCTCCATGCTGTTTTCCAGAGTGGTTGCACCAGCTTGCATTCCCACCAACAGTGTAGGAGGCTGCCCCTTTCTCCACATCCTTGCCAGCATCTTTCATTTCCTGACTTGTTCATTTTAGCCATTCTGACTGGTGTGAGGTGGTATCTCATTGTGGTTTTGATTTGTATTTCCCTGATGCCCAGTGATGTGGAGCACTTTTTTCATGTGTCTGTCGGCCATCTGGATGTCTTCTTTGCAGAAATGTCTGTTCATGTCCTCTGCCCATTTCTTCATTAGATTCTTTGTTCTCTGGGTGTTGAGTTTGATAAGTCCTTTATAGATTTTGGGATACTAGTCCTTTATCTGATATGTTGTTTGCAAATATCTTCTCCCATTCTGTCAGTTGTCTTTTGGTTTTGTTAACTGTTTCCTTTGCTGTGCAAAAGCTTTTGATCTTGATGAAGTCCCAATGGTTCATTTTTGCCTTTGCTTCCCTTGCCTTTGGCGTTGTTCCTAGGAAGAAGTTGCTGCGGCTGAGGTCGAAGAGGTTGCTGCCTGTGTTCTCCTCAAGGATTTTGATGGATTCCTTTCTCACGTTGAGGTCCTTCATCCATTTTGAGTCTATTTTCATGTGTGGTGTAAGGAAATGGTCCAGTTTCACTTTTCTGCATGTGGCTGTTCAGTTTTCCCAACACCATTTGTTGAAGAAACTGTCTTTTTTCCATTCTTTCCTGCTTTGTCGAAGATTAGTTGACCATAGAGTTGAGGGTCTATTTCTGGGCTTTCTGTTCTGTTCCATTGATCTATGTGTCTGTTTTTGTGCCAGTACCATACTGTCTTAATGATGACAGCTTCGTAATAGAGCTTGAAGTCTGGAATTGTGATGCCACCAACTTTGGCTTTCTTTTTCAATATTTCTTTGGCTATTCAAGGTCTTTTCTGGTTCCAGATAAATTTTAGGATTATTTGTTCCATTTCTTTGAAAAAATTGGATGGGATTTTGATAGGCATTGCATTAAATATGTAGATAGCTTTAGGTAGCATAGACATTTTCACAATATTTATTCTTCCAATCCATGAGCATGGGACACTTTTCCATTTCTTTGTGTCTTCCTCAATTTCTTTCATGAGAACTTTATAGTTTTCTGAGTATAGATTCTTTGCTTCTTTGGTGAGGTTTATTCTTAGGTATCTTATGGTTTTGGGTGTAATTGTAAATGGG
The DNA here is from genome assembly GCA_003697995.1 of Taxidea taxus jeffersonii. NCBI lineage: Eukaryota > Metazoa > Chordata > Mammalia > Carnivora > Mustelidae > Taxidea > Taxidea taxus. The sequence continues at coordinate 15,412 of ML105036.1, read as the reverse complement.
ATTGACTCCTTAATTTCTCTTTCTTCTGTCTTGTTGTTGGTGTATAGAAATGCAACTGATTTCTGTGCATTGATTTTATATCCTGACACTTTACTGAATTCCTGTACAAGCTCTAGCAGTTTTGGAGTGGAGCCTTTTGGGTTTTCCACATATAGTATCATATCATCTGCAAAGAGTGATCGTTTGACTTCTTCTTTGCTGATTTGGATGCCTTTAATTTCTTTTTGTTGTCTGATTGCTGAGGCTAGGACTTCTAGTACTATGTTGAATAGCAGTGGTGATAACGGACATCCCTGCAGTGTTCCTGACCTTAGCAGAAAAGCTCTCAGTTTTTCTCCATTGAAAATGATACTTGCGGTGGGTTTTTCATAGATGGCTTTGATAATATTGAGGTATGTGCCCTCCATCCTACACTTTGAAGAGTTTTGATTAGAAAGGGATGCTGTACTTTGTCAAATGCTTTTTCAGCATCTATTGAGAGTATCATATGGTTCTTATTCTTTCTTTTGTTAATGTATTGTATCACATTGATTGATTTGCAGATGTTGAACCAACCTTGCTGCCCTGGAATAAATCCCACTTGGTCGTTGTGAATAATCCTTTTAATGTACTGTTGGACCCTATTGGCTAGTATTTTGGTGAGAATTTTCACATCTGTGTTCATCAAGGATATTGGTCTGTAATTCTCTTTTTTGATGGGATCCTTGTCTGGTTTGGGGATCAAGGTGATGCTGGCCTCATAAAATGAGTTTGGAAGTTTTCCTTCCATTTCTATTTTTTGGAACAGTTTCAGGAGAATAGGAATTAATTCTTCTTTAAATGTTTGGTAGAATTCCCCTGGGAAGCCATCTGGCCCTGGGCTTTTGTTTGTTTAGATATTTTTGATGACTGTTTCAATCTCCTTACTGGTGATGGGCTTATTCAGGTTTTCTATTTCTTCCTGGTTCAGTTTTGGCAGTTTATATGTCTCTAGGAAAGCATCCATTTCTTCCAGATTGTCACATTTGTTGGCATAGAGTTGCTCTCATAATATGTTCTTATGATTGTTTGTATTTCTTTGGTGTTGGTTGTGATCTCTCCTCTTTCATTCATGATTTTATTTATTTGGGTCCTTTCTCTTTTCTTTTGGATAAGTCTGGCCAAGGGTTTATCAATCTTATTAATTCTTTCAAAGAACCAGCTCCTAGTTTTGTTGATTTGTTCTATTTTTTTTTTTTTTTTTTGGTTTCTGTTTCATTGATTTCTGCTTTGATCTTTATTATTTCTCTTCTCCTGCTGGGTTTAGGGTTTCTTTGTTGTTCTTTCTCCAGCTCCTTTAGGTGTAGGGTTAGGTTGTGTATTTAAGACCTTTCCTGTTTCTTGAGATAGGCTTGTATGCTATATATTTTCCTCTCAGGACTGCCTTTGCTGTGTCCCACAGATTTTGGACTGTTGTGTTTTCATTATCATTTGTTTCCATGATTTTTTTTCAATTCTTCTTTAATTTCCTGGTTGACCCATTCATTCTTTAGAAGGATGCTGTTGAGTCTCCATGTATTTGGGCTCTTTATGACCCAGAATGTGATCTATTCTGGAGAATGTTCCACGGGCACTAGAGAAGAATGTGTATTCTGTTGCTTTGGGATGGAATGTTCTGAATATATCTGTGATGTCCATCTGCTCCAGTGTGTCATTTAAGACCTTAATTTCCTTGTTGATCTTTTGCTTGGATGATCTGTCCATTTCAGTGAGGGGAGTGTTAAAGTCCCCTACTATTATTGTATTATTGTCAATGTGTTTCTTTGATTTTGTTATTAATTGGTTTATATACTTGGCTGCTCCCATGTTAGGAGCATAGATATTTAAAATTGTTAGATATTCTTGTTGGACAGACCCTTTGAGTATGATATAGTGTCCTTCCTCATCTCTTATTATAGTCTTTGACTTAAAATCTAACTGATCTGACATAAGGATTGCCACCCCAGCTTTCTTACTGTTGTTTTCAGAAATATATTATTTCACCTTTGTACATAAAGGATTTTTTTTTTGCAATGCATGAAATTCTAGGTTGTTTTGTATTTCCTTTAACCAATGTAAAGATATTCTATTTTTTACTTCCATTGTTTTTGTTGAGTAGTCTGTTGCCAGTGAAAATGTGTGTCTTCTGGAGATAATCTGTCTTCATTTTTTAAATATATTTTTCCAGTTTCTAGAAGTTACACTATGATGAACTTAGGTATATCTTTCTTTTAATTTACACTTCTGTGATTTACAGTTTCTGAGCTTGGGTCAAGAAAACAGACACTGTGACATGTAATAAAGTGCCATTACCTTGAGATGTGCAAATCTGGGGTGATATGGATTTGTAAAAGGAAAATAAGGCAAAAGCATATACAAAGAATGTAATGAAATATGTTACCATACTAGGTATCACATCACACTGCTGAGAGACCTAATAGGCTGCTCAATAGCTGAGTTTACTTTCTGGCATTGTAACTTCTTAAGATTTGCAGGAATGAACAGCACCTAAGAGTATTCAATGGAAGAAGAAACAAAGGGGTAATTTATCTTCCCAGATACTTTCCACTTCTAACTATTCTTAGTTCCATTCATGAACAGTAATTCTCCAGTACTAGAAAACTGTATTGTCTGGCTCCCTGATGGGCATTCAGTAAAATGGATAATGCTTAGGGTTAAGTGTGTACAGGCTGAAACTAATGATTGATGTCTTTAATTCATTTTGGAAAAATCTCAGGCATTACTTCAAATACTGCTTCTGTACAGTCTCTCTTTTTCTTTTTTAAAAGATTTTACTCATACATTTTAGAGAGGGAGAGAGAGAGCACACAATCAAGGGGAGGTGCAGAAAGAGAGGGAGAAGAAAAGAATTTCCAGCAGACTCTGTGCTAAGCACAGAGCCTAACAAAAGACTCAATCCCAGGGCCCTGAGATCATGACCTGAGCCAAAATCAAGAGTCAGTTGCTTAACCACCTGAGCCCACCATGCACCCCATGTCTCTTTTTTCTAGGGTTCCAACTACAAGCATGTAAAACTTTCTTCCTGTATATTTTAGTTCTTTACCCTCTTTTGCTTCTCTGGATTTCATTCTAGATATTTTATTCTGCCTTATCCTCCTATCACTGTTTTGTTTTGTTTTGTTTTTTTCTTTAGCTGCATCTAATCTACTCTTGCTCTCCACATATTTTCTCAATAGCAGATACTTTATTTTCCAATTTTATAACCTCTTTTGGAATTTTAAGAGTTACTAGCTCTTCCAAAATCTCCAGTCTTGTCTTCTAACTCCTTGAATAATTAAGAATTGTTATTTTAAATGTTATGTCTGATTGTTCCATATTTTAAGGCCAAGTGGGTCTCTTTCTGTTGTCTGATATTTTTAAATTTTTCTTTCTTATTATCTTATCACTTCATATTACTTATAGTTTTAATTGGGGGCTGTGTTGCATATGAAAAAAATCATAAACATAGTAGACCTATGATAGTATTACCTTTTTGCAAAAACAGAGGCATATTCAATCTGAAAGCAGTAATTTTCAAAGAAGAGAAGGCCAGAAAATAAACCTCTAAAATATAAATTGTCGAAGTAAACTTTTTTAGGATTTACTACCAGCTGGCTCTTTGCATACATACTTCTTTTAATTATAAAACATTCCTCTAAGCGAATTATTCTTATCTCCCCCCGTTCAAAGTGAGAAAGCAGAGAATTAAAATTCTAACAATTCAATGAAAAACACACCTGTAGATGCAGCAGAGAAGGAATCAAAATTCTGTTCTGTGTTGCCAAATACTCTACAAGTTCTGCTTCACATTAAGACTTCCTCAAAGCTTCCTCAACATGACCGGAAGGGATCTAGTTATAGTGGTAAAAGTCCTCAGTATTGCTTAATAGGTAAAAACCCTTCTAAATTGCCAAAGAAGAACAAAAAACAACCTATGAGTAAGTAAAACCTGGAGACCAAATTAGAAGAAAGAACTTACCAAACCAACACCCTCTCACATAAGGAAAACAAAACCACATGCTGAATGAACATTTACTCTGGGACTGATTTGTTTAATGTGTTAAGTTCCCTCACTCAACTACACCTCAATAAGAACTCTTGAAAACCTACTTTCTTATATGCTTTGGGCAGCACTGTGCCAGCTTGCACTCTTTAACCGGCATTCTCCTCCAGATTTAGGTCCCATGGTTAAAATTACAGGGGAATTTACAGCACTACATTCCTCCTCTCATGTGGTGGGAGGAAAAGGGAAAGAATTTCACCATCCTTTTTTAAAAGATGATTTAAACTCTTTCAATACTTTAAGCTTTTTATTGGACAATTTATGGAAAATTTTGAAGAGGTTCAATGAATTCCATTAAGTGAAACTTAAATTCAAAGGAATTCCTTCACCCTAAAGGAGTCCCATAATATTTATTTGATTCTCACATCAATTAGGCTATGAGTCACTATTTTTAAAAGGCAGTTTGGTTAGGAGTCTTATTTGGCCGTAATTTAATATCCTAACAATAGGTTGTTGAGCTCAGTAATTACTACCTTGAGTGATACATTTCTCTTTTGAATGTTCTGAATCTTTCACAAGCAGAGCTGAATTTCTGGATGCTGCTATATCTACTGGTCTTTGATTTTCAGAGTTTATATTATTGAAGGTTTGAGGGTTTGAGAGCTTCCAAGAATGCTGCAGTATTTGAGGTTTTTATTCCTGAGTATGAAAGCATTTTAAGATGATATTCATGATAGTCAGAACCCAAATAAATGAATGTGAATTACTGTAAAAGCATAAAACAGCTAAATGAAGGGAAATCCCAAGTCTGAGAAGAAGTTGGAATTTCCCCATAATCTAGAAAGCAAGTAAATCATTGATCCTGATTGTTGGAATTAAGCTGTTTCTTGTGAACTATAGACTCATCTCACATATTTCATGGATTAAGGTAAAAGCAATGAAGGTTTGAAATGTGTGATCCTACTGTTCAGACTAGTTCTTCTTGGGGTCCTGGGTGGGTGAGTTAGTTAAGCATTGGCCTTTGGCTTCGGTCCTCAGGGTCCTCAGGGTCCTCATATTGCCCCTGTATTGGGCTCCCTGCTCACTGGGGGTCTGCTTTCTCCCTCTGTATCTGCCCCTGCCCCTCACTCTGACTCATGCTCTTTCTCTCTCTTAAATAAATAAATAAATAAATAAATAAATAAATAAATAACAACTTGTTCTTCTTGTCTCTTTTCCCAGTGACTTCAGTGCTGAGGCTACTGGTGAAGGAAACACCAGGGGGTCAGTGAATAAGAACTTATAAAAAGAACTAAAGGGGCATATAGAACAGGGGAAGAAGAGAAAATCTCCCAGTGAAAAATACTACTATCCGGTCTTTAGAGAAGTACTCAATATACTCCACACTCCTACCTCCTCTGAGGTGTGACATTACCAACCATGTCACAGAGGACTGAGGAGTATAAAACTCAAGCAGAAACAACCACCAAAACTTGTCACTCCCGTGTGTCCTGGGTAACTAATAACATAGTGACTACCAAAAATATTTCACATAGCCACATTCCTGATATGTAAAGACTAACATCATATCATCTTTAGAAATGCAGGAAAAAAGTTTAATAGCAAAAGCAAGGTAGTTGGAACCATATCCCTACATCTCCTCTCATATTCCTACAAAGTATCTCATACATATATAAAATATCAGTGGGGACAAATACAATAGCAAAAGGACTTATAAACAAATGTTCATAGCAGCTTTATTCTTAATATCCCCAAACGGAAAACAGCCCATATGTCCATTCAACAGGCAAATGGATAAACACATTACAGTACATTCAAATAATGGAATACTACATAGTAAAAAAGAGAGTGAGAGCTCAAACTACTGTTAACTGATTAAGGCAATGACATGAATGAATCTTAAAATTGATATACTAAGTGAAAAGAGCCAAACAAAAGAGTACAAATGAACTATCACATGAAATTTTTAAAAAGAAAAATTCTACATTTATAACAAAAAAAAGATATCAGTGGCTGCCTAAGGCTAGGGTTTGGAGGAATGGGGTGATCATTAATTACCAAGGGGCCTGAGGGAATTTTGGGGGGCTGATGGAGATGTAATTTATATCAATTGTGGTGGTTATAAAAGTATGCACATTTGTCAAAACTCACTGAAGTCTTCACATTTCAAAGACATCTTTTTATTTGTAGGAAAATTATACCTCTATTAAGTGCTTTGTTTCATTTTAAAGCAATATATTCAACTCAGAAAAAACAAGCCTAAAACCTGAGTATTGTCTTTAGAGTCTATTCACATACCAGTAAAAATAAGTAAAAAATACAGGTGTACTCAAAATATTGGTTGTGTAAAACTATTGGGATGCTGTTTTAAGTCAGGTTTTTAAATTCAAAGGTAAAGGAAAAGCTCCTTCTCCTTTCCAGGCTTTAAATGGATGAACAGTTCCTTTGTAAGGGAAGGAATGAAAGATCCAGAACTCAAAGAGATAGTTATCAGTCAGAGACTGTCCTTCATTCTCTACTAAGGATATTATTAAGTAATAATCAGATGTTACACATATTTGTTTCTCAGTCTTCTGGTAGGAAGGCTTCTTTCCTCTAACTATTGAAAATACAGGGCAACCATGAATACTGGTCCCACTTCTCATCTTAAAAAGGTAAACCACACACATGCATCCTTAGTTAACTCTAGACATTCATCCTCACTCTCCTCAGGAAGCCATTGCTTCTTTTGCTAACAAAAACAAAATAATTAACAGTAATCACAGCTAGTTATAAAATTTTTCTTTATCAATTGTGAAATTGGAGGCAAGTTTCTCAGGTTCTCTAAGAAAGATATTACAAAGTAGCAAGCATACAAAAACTATCTTCACGTAGTACAAAATATAAAAACTAGAAAATCCCATTCTTTCATCTCTCTCCTAGTTAAAACTTAAATAAGTTATCAGGTAGGAATGGAATAGACCAAGCTTTGCTATATTGTGCTAGCCCATGTGGATCAGAGTTAAATAAATAGTAATTAATAATAAAGAAATCTTTACTCTATACCAAGCAATGTTCCATATACTTCATATCCAGTAATATTTTTACATACACAAAAACCAGAGAAAATAGATTCTGTTACTATCACTATTTTACACATGATGAAGTGGGATACAAAGAGGTGAAGTAAAATAATTGAAGTTTATAGCTGGCTATTGATAGAGGCATTCAAACTTAGGTATCCTGTTACCAGTTTCCACAATTTAACCACCACCCTATACTACATTATCATTTGTCAAATGGGCAAGGCTTTGACCTGACACAGTCATGTGCTAACCCAACTCAAACTGCATGCTCGGAGGCATAGTGTTAACATGTGAGTCTCCCAAGGTATTTGTATATCTTGTATACATATAGACTAAGTATCACTAACAATCCTTAGCCACTACTCCAAAGGGGCCATTTTTCTTTTATCTGATATTTAATAAGTTCCAGAAAAAGAGATACATCATAAATGAGACAGTTGTTTTTCTTTCCTTATAATCATAAATCAAAAGATAAAGTGTACAGATCACATAGTGTGCTAAGTACAACACTTTCATACTCTAATTTGATTATTGCATCCAATTAAATTATTATTAAAAGATCTATTGACCAATTTAGATGAAGAGATGGGTTTTGAAATGCTAAATAAGTTAAACATTTAAGAAGTGGCAGGGCTCAGAATTAAAACATGTTCTGTCTGATTTCAGTCTATACTTCTAATCACTAATCTGTAAAGATTTAACAACATAAGGTAATTCACTTTACAGCCAACTATGACCCTACATGGGAATAACTCTAGGAGGATCTTAGGAGAGAGAAACTACCTGATGGCTGAATCTGGCATCTATTGCCTTTTCTTCCTGCTTCAAAGAGCAACAATCTCTAAGGTAATTATGAACCATCTCTTGTTTGAACAAATCCTGGATGATGGGTATTTGGAAATGTTAAGATTAGGTGCCTTTTTCCAGAACCGTTCCTACCCAAAAATCAAGTACAAACAAATACCTGAAAAATGTTCAATCTGTACTTGAGAATATTTTGCCAAAAGGATTTTCATGCAGATCATATGGATCATATGGGGTGAATGCCATTGTCTTTCTACCCCCATATGCTCTTCACTATCACCCACAGGATATTGGACTGCTTTATAAATATTAAATGAAAAAAGAATATATTTTATTCAGCTCTAAATATTGAATCCAAGATTTTTATTGCCAGGTTGTTTTATTTCCCTCATGATTTCTGATACATATCAAGAAAATTGCTATTATACTTTATATAGTATTATGTATTAATGATAAAAAGTGTTAAGCAAACAAATATTTGACTTGAATATATCTAATTATTCATGGATTTAAAGGAAAAACATTTTATCCATTATGGTCATAAGATAGAAACATCTGATTTTAGTAAAATTTTGGCTTTGGGATAGCTAAGAGTTCATAGTTTTGAAAATATTTGCCCTAGCCTTCCATAATGACATTGGCATAAAGCTTATTATTTTCAATTTCTGGTGTAATTTATGTCACAAACATTTCAGATATGAATCAATAGCTATTTCAGTGGGAAAAAAATCAAATAAACATTCTAAAGAAGCATCACAGAACACCAGTGGGTACAGGCAACAAAGTGTCGAGCAAAGCTTGCCTTCTAGCAAAACAACCAGGAAAAAGACAGCCTAGCCTAGCAATACAGAAAACTTTATACAAGAATCACCCAACTCAAAGCAAACAACACAGGAAAACCTGATTCCAACTCCATGTCTACCAACACAGGCCAATTGAGGACACTGGACTTTCACATTATATATAGCTATAACTAGGTTGTAGCTCCCACACAGTGATGTCTGAGGATACCAAGTGGTAAACATGACTTTCATTCCCACTAACTGGTAGCAAGCCTCTTCCAGTTGTGGTGTCAGTAGAAATCATGGGAGAAGGGAAGATCCTATAATTACACCCCCACCAACCAGTAATGAGGTATCTGCCATGGGGAAGCATCAGAGGAGGCTTATTGGAGAATCAGGAATTCTACCACCTCCCAGGTGTAATGAGACAAACCCTCCCTCTGGCCCTGATTCTCCCACCGCAGTGTCAGTGTTGGTGGAAGCCAATGGTAAGCAGTACCAAAACACCTCTGCCCTTTCCAGCCAGCATGATACCGCAAAAGCCTCGTGGAGAGCCAGAACTTCCATCATTCCCTAGCAATAATGAGGAATCTGTCCACTGCTGGAGTGTCAAGAGAGGTTGAATACAGAACTGGACTTCTACCCCTACCTAGCAGTGATGAGGTGGCACCACCTCTCCCCACCAGCCCAGCTTAAGAGGTCTGGTAAAACACAAGATTTGACTAAGGTCCAGAGTCTCACAACATAAAATTCCAAATCTACAAATATGCTTAAAAATCACTTGGAACAGGGACGCCTGGGTGGCTCAGTTGGTTAGGCGGCTGCCTTCGGCTCAGGTCATGATCCCAGCGTCCTGGGATCGAGTCCCACATCGGGCTCCTTGCTCAGCAGGGAGCCTGCTCCTCCCTCTGCCTCTGCCTGCCTTTCTGTCTGCCTGTGCTCACTTGCTCTCTCTCTCTCTAACTAATAAATAAATAAAATCTTAAAAAAAATCACTTGGAATAACAAGAATCAGAAAAATAGCAATTTGAATGAGAAATGGCAATCAATAGACACTAACACCAATACGACACAGATGCTGGAATTATCTGAGCAGGATTTTAAAGCAAGTATCACAAAAATACTTTGGTATGTAATTATAAATATGCTTGAAACAAATGAAAAAAATACAACATTGTGGCAAATAAATAGAAAGCCTCTGCAAAGAAACAGAAGACATAAAGAAGGATCAATAACCAACCAAATAAACAAGCAAAAACCCTCATTGAATAGCTGAACAGCAGAATAGAAAGGACAGAGGAAAAAAAATAGTGAACTAGAAAATAAAACAATAGAAATCACCCATTCTGACCAATAGAAAGAAATAGACTAAAATAACAAGTGATCAGTGCTGCACAAACCTATAGAAGCAAACTATCAGATATATGTGTTGTAGCAATCCTAGGAGTAGAGGAGTAAAAGATTATGACTAAAAAATATTTGAATAATGGATATAAGTTGGCAAAATCATTAACCTCAATCTAAATCATGACCTTACAGGAGATTTAAGTGGAATATGTAAAACTGTAAAACTTTTAGAACACAGTATAGGAGAAAATCTTCCAGACCCTTTGAGAGGACTTCTTGGACATAAAATCAAAAGCACATCCCATAAAGAAAAAATTGATAAATTAGACTTCAGCAAAACTAAAAAAATGTGCTGTGGAAAGACCCTGTTAAGATTGTGAAATAGCAAACTAAACACTAGGAAAAAAATACATGCAGACCACGTATCTCACAAGGAACTATATCTAGAACATTTAAAGAACTATTAAAAACTTGGTGACAAACTACAACATAAAAGCAAATAATCAAATTAGAAAATGGACAAAAGATGATGAAGCATTTCACCAAAGAAGATGTACGGATGGCAAATAAGCACATGAAAAGATGTTCAGTATCACTAGCTGTTAGGGAAATACAAATAAGACCACAGTGAACTTTCACTACACATCTATGAGAACAGCTGACGGTTTTTTTTAAGTGACAATACTACATTTTGTGGAGATACTGGATCTCTCACACATTGCTGGTGGGAATATAAAATGTAAATTACTCTGGAAAACAGTTTGATTATTTCTTTAAAACCAAACATTCATTGATTTACCAGCTGACCTAGCATTTGCACTGTTGGACACTTTTCCCAGAGAAATAAAAACTTACATCCACACAAAAACCTGCACACAAATATTTGTAGCCAAAACCGGGAACATCCAAAATGATAGGTGAATGGCTAAACAAACTGTGGTATATCTATACTGTGGAGTACTACTCAGCAATAAAAAGAAGACTACTTACAATATGGAGAGACCTTGAGGACATCATGCTGAGATAAGCCAGTCACAAAAAGGCAAATAGTGCACAATTCCACTTATATGAGGGACCTAGAGTAATCAGATTCATTGAAACAGAAAGTAGAAGGGTAGTTACCAGGGGCTGTGGGGAGGGGAAAAGGGAATTGCTGCTTAACGGGTATAGAGTTTCAAATTTGCAAGATGAAAAGTTTAATAGATCTGTTTCACAAGAATGAGAACACACTTAACACTAATAAACTCTATACTTAAAAATAGTTATGATAGGGGCACCTGGGTGGCTCAGTGGGTTAAAGCCTCTGCCTTTGGCTCAAGTCATGATCCCAGGGTCCTGGGATTGAGCCCCGCATTGGGCTCTCTGCTTGGTGGGGAGCCTGCTTCCTCCTCTCTCTCTCTGCCTGCCTCTCTGCCTACTTGTGATTTCTCTCTGTCAAATAAATAAATAAAATCTTTTAAAAAAATAGTTATGATAGTTACGTTTGGGTCTATGTTGTGTGTTTTATAACACAGGAAAAAGAGGAAAAGGAGAAGGAAAAGGTAAAGGTAAAGAAGATAAAAGAAAAGAAAGAGAAAAGAAAAGAAAAGAGAAGAGAAAAAAAAGAAAAGAAAGGAAAAAAGAAAAGAGAAAAAATTGACACATGTAGCAACTTAGATGGATCTCAAGGGCATAATTCTGAGTGAAAACAAAAACAAAACAGAACAAAAACCTAACCCATCCCCAGTCACATACCCTGTGATTCTGTTTATTCAACATTTTAAAAAATTTAACAATTATAGGGCAGAAGAGGAAATTAGTAGTTACCAGGGATTAGGAATGGATAGGGGGGAAGGAAGTGTGACTGACTATGAAAGGGTATGAGGAGATCTTTGTAATGATATCTTTATTGCATTGGTGGTTTCATAAACTTACATACACTAAAATGTCATAGAACTATACATATACACTGTGTCAATATCAGTTTCCTAGATTTGATATTGTAAAATTGATATTGCTTTCATTTTTTACTGTTTCAGTAACAAATTCCCTAAATTTAAGTGGCCTTAAACAATGCAAATTTATTATCTCATAGTTCTTCTGTAGGTCAGAAGCCTGGGCACCATATGATTCAGCTAATTCTCTGTTCCTGGTTTCATGGAGCCAAAATCAAGGTGTTGGCAGGGTTGAACTCTTTTCTAGAAGTTCTGGGTTAAATCCACTTTCAAGCTCCTTCAGGTTATTGGCAGAATTCAGTTCTATGTTGTTATAGGATGGAGATCTCTGCTTCCATGCTGGCTATTGGCTACAGTCATTGTTAGATTCCAGAGGTTGCCTGTAATTCCTGGCTAATGGCTCCTTCGTCATCTTCAGAGAAACAGTGGCAGGTAAAGTCCTTCTCATTCTGAATCTTCTGACCTCTCCTTTTGCTTCATTCCTCTTTTGTTTCTCTTGACTGCAGATGGAGAAATTTCTCTGCCTTCATGGGCTCAAGTGATTAGATTATATCCACCTAGACAATCCAGGATACTGTCCCTATTTTAAGATCCATAAATTTCATGACATCTGCATAGGTCTTTCACAGCAGTATCTAGATTAGTGTTCGGATAATTAAGTTATGGGAATCTTGGGGAGACAACTTTAAAATTCTATCTATCACAATTATGCAAAACACAACCATTAGAGGAAACTGGTTAAAGGTTACATGGGAACTCTCTATACCAGTTTTGCAACTCCTTGTAAATTTATAATTATGGCAAAATAAAAAAAATAAATGCAAAGAAAAAATAAAGGCAATATAAATATATTTCCTATTGAAAAACTACTACCAGAAGACCTAGACTAAAAGAAGTACTAAGGAAGTTTCTTTAAGTAGAAGAAAAATTACTTCAGTTGGAGATATGGAATTGCAGGAAACAAAGAATGTTGAAAGGGGTAAATATGCAAGAAAAATATAAGTTGTTATTGACTTTATAATACAATAAAAATGACATGTTAGATTTAAAATATAGATAGAATTGAAATGCACATCAAGAATAGCATAAGAAGATAGAAGAACTTAAATGGAGTTCAAGCGTTTTAACATTCTTGCACTGTCAGGAAGTTTAAAAGTACTAAATTACAGATGACACTAACAAAGTTAAGGACACATACTATTATCTCTAGTGTAACCACTAAATGAATAGAATATTCATGAAATGAATGAATATGACATGAAAGAATATGTGTTAACAAGCCAACGGAAAGAAGTGGAAAAATAAAATACATTGACCCCAAAGATGACTAGAAAAGAGAAACTAGGAAGGAATATCAGGTGGGACAAAGAGAAAAATCAAATATATCAACAACTATATTAAAGGTAAGCAAACCAAATATTCTAATTAAAAGACAAAGACTATAAGAATAAGTAGAGGGGTGCCTGGGTGGCTCAGTGGGTTAAGCCTCTGCCTTTGGCTCAGGTCATGATCTCAGGGTCCTGGGATCCAGCCCTGCATTGGGCTCTCTGCTCACAAGGAGCCTGCTTTCCTCCCTTCCCCTCCTGCTTCTCTGCCTACTCTTGATCTCTGTCAAATAAATAAATAAAATCTTGAAGAAAAAAAGAACAGATTAAAAAAAACCCATATGCTGTTTGGAACTCACACATTTAATATAAGGAGACAACTGAAAATAATAGAATTAGAAAATCCATGTAAAATGACCTTCCCACCAAATAAGAAACCTTAATATAGCTATGCTGAAATCACAAAAAAGAGATTAAAGAAAAGTGGTAAGGAGAGACATTCTGTGATGAAAGTGCCAACCTTCTCAGAAGATATAATAATTCTTAACATGCATGCACTAATAGCATATAACATCAAAATATAGTGAGTAAAAACTGGCAGAATAAATAGGAGAAGTTGACAAATGCACAAGTATATTTGAAGATTTTAGTAAGCACTTCTCAGTGATTTATAACACAGACTAAAATAAACAGGAAGGGTATAAAAGATTTGAATAACACAACAAACTTGGCCTAGTTGACATATGTGTAATACTACACACATTTAAGAATATGTATTTAAACGCCTACAAAACATTTACAAAAATTATAAATTTTTGCATATAGACCATGTAGCTAGTCTTAACAAATCTCAAAGAACTGAAATCATATAGAGAATGTTCTCTTACCACAGTGGAATTAAAGCCGAAATTAAGAGTAAATTTTTTAAAAATGTAACTAGAAAGTGGTCACATGCTTGAAAACTAAGCAATATATTTGTAAAGAACACATGGTCAAATAAAGAAATTCTAAGGGAAATCAGGAAATGTGTTTAAGTGAAAATAACTAAAATATGGCATAACAACATTCACAGGGTACAGAAAAAAACTGTGCTTGGTGGAAAATGGATAGCTTTAGGTGTATACATTAGGAAAAAATGTAAAGCCGAAGATCTAATTATATTTCCCAAGAAGTCAGCAACAGAGTAATGTTATCTCACACTTTTGTCTTTGCAAATATTTCAAATCCTTCAGTTTTCCAAACTAGAACTTCCTAAATCCACATATTCTTTGAACAGACATCATTGTTGTTGGATTAGAGTGACAGGTGCCTCTTGGAGGAATTCACGATTAGTCAATTTAGTGGGTTTAATGAAAACCTCCATCTGTATTTTGAACTGTTCCTACTGTATTGGGAATCCATTAATAGCATCTATATCTAAAAGGAGCTTAGTGTGGATATATTTTTGTAGTTTGGAATGCTAGTGTAAGTGTCAATACATGTTTTTAAAGCTCTTAGAAATCTGTCAATGAAAACAGCAATATAAGTGCAAAAGTTTGGTTTTTCAAACCATTAAGATGTTCAGAATAAGAGAGAAAGTGAAATGTGAACTGAACCACAAAAGTGGAGTATTTACTTTCATCACCTCATTTTTAAAACAAGCAAGACTCAAAGGAAAGAAAGATAAGGGTGGGTGTAGAATTGGCTTCACAACTCATAAACAGCAGTTCTAGAAATAGCTAACAGGATGAAGACAGACATAGGGAGCTCTTAAAATAAGCAACTAATATTCTTCAAATAAACTTGATAGTAGTGAGGAAGTAGATATCAAATCTGATCTAAACTCCTGTGTGTCAATTTATTAATCATTCACTAATCCATGCATTCAACCATCCATTAATCTAGGAGATCTTTGCTAACTCTTTGCCAGGCACTGTGCTACATGCAAGAGAAACAATGGAGAGCAAACTGCTGTGTTTTCTTTCTTCTTGGCGTTTACAGTCCAGTAGAGTGGCATTAAAACAGGAAAATAAATAAACCGGTAAGTACAAATTGAGATGGTCTTATGAGACAGAGGCACAGGGTGTTTTATGAGCATATAACATGGGATATAGTCTGAGGGGTTAGGGAAAGCATCCCCCCGAAAGTTTTATGTGAGCTTCGGTATGAAAGATAG
>ML105035.1:13807-25341 GCA_003697995.1 Taxidea taxus jeffersonii | reverse complement strand
GATAGGTACCATATTCCCAGCAGGTACCTGGGGAATAGAGGCTGAGAGGTTGTATGACTTGTCCCAGGTCACACAGCCAAGATGTGACATTTGGGATGTGGAACCTGTGCTCACTCCCTACTTCCCTCCAGCTCCCCACACTCCCACTCTGACGGGCTCACACCAGCAGGGGCCAGAGCGCAGTGATTAAGTGCAATGGCTAGTGTGTGGCTGCCCCTCTCACAGGACTGCCTTGGGGATGAAAAGCATAAGCAAGCGTGAGACTGCCCGGAGCAGCATCAGCACTCCTTGTAAGCACTCACCGTGCTGTCATTCTGTGCTGCCACCGGCACCAGACATGAAATAGCACACACCCACTGCCTCTTGACCTCACTGCACAATGAGTTCCCTGAAGGAGCTTCTGATTCTTCTGAGCACCACACAAAATCCTGTTGACTGAGCCCTAAGTCCACTCAGCACCTGGCCAGGGCAGTCAGGGCCTACCCCCACCCAGACCCACTCCCTGGCACCTTCATCTGCTGGGTTCTGGAGCTGCTGCTGGTGGCAGAGGGAGTGGAAGGTATCCTCCTCCTGCCAGATGACCCGGTGCAGGATGATCCAGGGCAGCACTGAAGAGACATGGGGCTCCTTGGGCTCCTCCTGCACAGCCATGCTGCAGTCGATGACCTGGGAGAGGGAGAAGAATAGGGGTGTCAGTCAGGCCAGCCGTCCCTTCCACCCTCTGGGATGACGTGTCAGGGCAGAGGTGGGGACATGGGCCTAGAACCATTCTAGCACATCATCAGAGTCCCAGGGTGCCCAACAACAGAGTTAAGCTCAGGCATCAGAGGAGCCAGCTCTGACAGTCCTCCCTCATGTCACGTGCAGCTCCTGACACCCTCAGCACCTACCGTGTGCTGGGCCCGTGCCCGATGTAAGGGTTACAGAGGTGAGTGGGGTGGGTCGAGTTGACAGTGCAGCAGGAAGAGAGCCACAGACAAGCCACTCAAGAGTTAAGAATCAGGGGTGCCTGGGTAGCTCAGCTGGTTAGGTGGCCGACTCTTGATTTTGGCTCAGGTCGTAGTCTCAGGGTCGTGAGATTGAGCCCCACAGTGGGCTGCACACTCAGCGTGGAGTCCACTTGTCTGTCCCTCTCCCTCTGCTCCTCCCTCGGCTTGCATGCATGCTTGCTCTCTCTCTCTCTCTCTCAAATAAATAATAAAATCTTTTTTTAAAAAATTAGGAATCAAAATCAGTATGGCCACTGCATTTAAGGCAAATGAGGATCACAGTAGGGTCTCAGAAGAGGGGGTGGGGACAGAGGAGAACCCTGAGGTTTCCTGGAACGGAGGTGACACTCCAGTTGAGTGGCTGTGGTGGAACCAGTACTGAAGAGAGCAGGAGTTGGTAGCAGAGGACAGGCGTGCAGGCAGAGGCCCAGAGGCAGCCAAGGAAGCAAAAGATTTAAGTAAAGGAGGCTAGGCTTGAAGTCATACACCTTGGGTGATGGGTAATCCAGAGACTCTAGTGGGTTGAAGAGAAGGAAGAGTACACTGATATTTCCGCATCGGGGTGATGGCTGCACTGGGAGGGTAGAGGGGGCAAGGAGGACTGCGGGGAGCAAGCCGCCACAGTTCAAAGAAGAGACAGCAGTGGCCTGGGCTAAGGCAGAGCACTACACATAGAGAGGAGAAACAAAGAATGGGGCCATTAAGGATGGGGATTTGGCAGGACCTGTTGACAGCCTGAGTAGTTGTTGTCAGGAGAAAGAGCTTAAGGAAGGTTCCCTGCTATGAAGCCCACTGGACAACACAGAGTGTGGTGACCACCCCTTACATATGAGAGCCAGGATGATGTGGGGTGGTGGAGAGCCCTGGTGGCAGGGAACGAGGGCCTGGGGTTCCAGCCCCACCTCCACCTCCTGCTCACCACACACACGTCAGGGCCTCCTGCCATGAGCCTAATTCCAGCCCTTGGGGATGGGGAGTCTGGAAGAACCCTGTGGTGCCCAGTGCTCAGCAATCTCCACCCCCCAAACCCAGCCAGCCCCAGGCAGGTGTGTAGGCAGTGCACGGTGACCCGCCACCTGAGGTGCCCACTTCCTACAGCCAGAGCAGCCAACGTATCCCCTCGGGGTGCCTAGCTTGCAGGAAATCCGGTAAGCTATGAAGAAAGGCCTTGTCCGCAGGAAGGAGTGGTGGGTTACCTGGATGAGGTTGTTGGTAAGTCGGGTGAGGCCAGTGGAGGAAGACGATTCCTTTAGGATGCTGCCACTGCTGTCAGACGAGAGCGCCTGCTCAATGCCCAGCAGCAGCTGGGTCACTGTGGCCACCCACTCCTCCTTGGCTGCAGACTCACTCGCATTCACCATCTGCTGGACGGCCTCATGCAAAGCCACATCGGAGCACTCGAAACACTGCCGGTGGTCCTTCAGCCGGAGCAAGGAATCCTGAGCACGGGGAGGGGCAAGGAAGAGGAGGAGGAGGAGGGCATACCATGAGAGGACTGCGATGGTGCTCTCCATGCCTGGTCCTCAGGACTGAGGAGCAGATAGCTGGGGACAAAGACACAAAGGGCAGTCCAAAAAGAGGGGAAGTGGAGGCTTTCCACAGGCCTTGTGGCATCTATGAGGGCAATCACAGCACGGCGGGTACCAGTCAAGGGGCTTTCAGAAAGGGGCTTGACCTCTGCACCTCTGCTTCCTCATTTATAAAGCTGGGACATGGAGGAGGCCACAGAGCTGGCAAGCAGCCAAGGTGAGACTGAGTGACTCCACCACCTCTGTCAGCTCTCACCCTGAGCCTCCATGTCCTGGGCCACCCAGTCACGCACTCATCTGGTGCCACGGCTCTGGAACAGTTTCAGCAGGGAGGGCAGGCTCCCAGGGAGGGACTCTCTCTGTGGAGGAGGATCTGAGCAAGGCCAGAGCAGAGGCAAGCAGCCAGGCAGCGTTGAGGTCTTGGTTCTGAGAGGCCCGCCCTACCCAGGTGCCCAGGTGGAAAAGGCACCAGGAGCAGGAAATGAGCCTCTGTCCCTAGCACACTCAGTACCGCGCCTTGGCACGTGCAGGAGCTCTCAGTACACCACACTATTTTAAAATCTCCTCTTTGGGAGCCATCGCTTTTTGTGCAGCTCCCTTTCCTTTTGCTCTAGAACATAACCCACTTAAGGCCCTCAGTCTCAGCCACTTTCATCACCATGCCACTGTGTGGGGAAGCTCGGCCTGGCTGTGAACTGGCAGATATGGCAGGCGGCCTATTAGACCAGCAGGGAGCACCTGCTGCTCAGAGCCCCGTGAGGCTCTGACCTCACTGCAGCCGATGCCTGGCAGCAGCTCCACACAACAGGCACAGCTATACTCTAAGCTGACACAGACAAGGGTGCCCAAAACTGTTTTTGGGATGTGCTGCAATGTCTGAACACAGATCAAAACCATCCCCAATTTAAAACCTCTAATTGCCAGGAAAACGGGGCCTGTGTTTCTTTAGAAAAAGCCAACACTCTCTAGCAGGAGGCCTGAGGCATGAAGGAGCCTACAAGCGCAGACGTGGAACCCAAAGGCCCAAGCAGATCCCTCCTGATCAAACACCAATCACACAAGGGGCAGGGGCTTATTGTGTAGCAAGATAAAGATGACAGACCTGGGAGTGCAGCCAGTGTTGCCATGAAAGTCAGGGACAAGACAAGGGCCCACCAGCAGTGCTCTAATGAGACATAATCCCCAGTGCTCAAGGCTAGAAAGAGCTCAAATGCACAAGAATAACTGCCAACAAATGAGGAGACCAAATTGCCGCTGACTGTGGGCAACATGATCGTCTACCCCAAACAGAGAGAAACTATCAGAAAGAATGGGAGTGCAGCAAAGTGGCTAGATTGAAAATAAACATGCAAATACTGATGGGGTTCCTATAAACCAGAAATGTACAGCTAGAAAATATAATGACCAACAAAAAGATCTTGCTCAAAGTTGCAACCAAAAATACCAAGAACTTAGAATCAATTCAACCAGAAAAAAACTACACAATTATATAGAAGAACATTCAAAGCAGCTTGCCTAAATAGGGAGAGATAGCCATCATACTGCTAGAAGATTCCAAATTAGGCCCCCTCCACAACAAGTTCCATAAAAGCTAGACCAAGCACAATTAATGCAAAACTAACACCACTAGAAGAAAACAAAAGCAAATACAGTTTTTATCTCTTTGTTGACATGTTTCTTGTCTGCCTCTCTTTCTAAAATAGAGGTTTGGCCAGTGCCAGGCACACTACAGGAACTTAATCCATGTATGTAGAATGAGTAGACGAATATTCTCAGTCTTGGAAAAGCTACCTAAGTATAAGGAACAAAATCACAAACCTTTAAAAATATCAAAAGATTTGACAAGATAAAATTCAAAACTCTTATATGTCCAAAAAAAAAAAAGGTCACAATTTAAAAGCACACTGGGAAAAAATATTTGCAACTTTTGAAGAAAAAAAGATTAATAACTTTAAAATATAAAGATTACTCAAAATCAGTAAGAAAACACATCCCCTCAATGGAAAATTAAGGAAAAATCAACAGTCACTTATCCTCAAAATAAAAACCATGTCCTTTCATAGCACTTGGCCCAGGCCTCACCACAACCTCTCAAGTACTACTCAATGCCTGTCCAACCCACAAGCAGAGCACTTTGCCACACTCAGGGGTTCTGGATGACAGCAGCCGACTGACATCTGAATACTGGGGCCATCTTAATAGGCACAGTGGGGGCATCTTCTCCACACCTAATGGCCTCCCTGATACACCCAGCCATCCCTTCATATGCAGCCATGCTGGACACTCCTCCATTCCCCGCCACCCACCCCTGCAAGCCTGCCATGGCAACTGGGGTCAGACACATCTCATCCCTTGATTTCAGCACAGGCCTGCCTGACCCTCCTCTTCCAGGAACTGGAATCTCCCCCTTCCTCTCTCCCACTCTCCCTTCCTTCCCAGAACCAACTCTCTCCTCCCCTTGTACCAGGATGGAGATGCCTCCATTTGCTCCTACAGCCACACCTCTTAACTATTTCCCAATTTAAGAAAGTTAATTGAAAAGTCTCACATAATGGGAGCAAAAAGCCTGGAAGAAGATTGGGTTCTCTTTCCAAATTGAAGGGGAAGGACCCAATAGAATAATAAATAATCATAGTAAAAATGTGATTAGTGTGTGAACCATAAGAGACAGGACATCAGACCCCCCCAATGCCCCTAAGCACATCATGTTTATCACCATTCATGTTTATCATCCAACCCCACCCTTCCCAAAGATGGTGGCACTGGTATGAGCCAGCACCCACTACATGGCGCTTGCTACATGCCAGGCATGGTGCCAACACACACACACTCGTATAACCCCTACAGCAGGCCACTGAGGGATGAACAATGGTCGTCTCCATTCTAGAGATGGGGAACCAAGGCACAGAGAGACTGAGTAACTGAACAGCACCAAGCAGATCCTGATGCCCTGTGCTCAGTATTTACCTCCTGAAGAAGGCAGACACGGAGGGAGTCGAGAGGACACACGGCTTCAAACACCACAGTGGTGTTCTTTTTCTATCAACCATGTGACTGTACACAGGTATTTATTTGGTCTTGACTATACTGTATAGTTTGTCCATTTTAACATCTACTCAAAACTTAATTCCAAAGGTAATATAAAAAGACAAGCAGATGAACAAGGAGGTGGATCACTGAGTGCCATCCTGACTAGTCTCCCTTCCTCATCTGCCAGGCAGATGTTCCAATTCAAGCATGGACTTGCCTTGAGCCACACAGAACCCTGGAAGCTGCTCTCCTAGGTTCCAGCTTTCCCCCAGTCTTGACCATGCGTTCTAACTAGCATCTCCCTGGGTGCCAGTTGGCAGTTTTTACTCCTGCTTTTCTCTCCTAGGTGCGTGTCCTTGAGGGCCACCTCAAAGCCTCCAGAGAAGAAACCCACAACCAAGCAAAGAAGGTATGAGGTCAGGGCGAGGGGGACCATGGGCAGCACACACCTGCAGCAGCAGAAGCTGGGCTGGCCTCTCTGGAATAGAAGTCATAAACTCCAGGTGTTTAGCCCGGTCAAAACCACTGGTACACAAGGTGGGGCGAAGCAGATGCACGACGGCCTTATAGTCTCCAGCTTCGTAGAGCCGCTGAATCTCCTCCAGGGACTGGCACCGCTCCAGTGACTTCAGGTTCTTATCAATCTGGAAAAAGCCCAGACATGCTGCCCAATGACAAACCCCTCACGTCCTCTCTGAATCTGGCCAGCGTCTGCACTCACTAGACCCAGATGAGGAGTACGAAAGTAGACTCTCTGTTAGTACACCAACATTTACATTAAACAATAGCTTTATAAAAAGTACTTCTGGGGTGCCTGGGTGGCTCAGTGGGTCTGCCTTCAGCTCATGTCATGATCCCAGGGTCCTGGGATCAAGCCCCACATCGGGCTCTCTGCTTGGTGGGGAGCCTGCTTCCTCTTCTCTCTCTGCCTACCTGTGATCTCTATCTGTCAAATAAATAAATAAATAATAATAATAAAAATCTTTAAAAAAAAAAAAGTACTTCTATTGCAGTGCCTGGGTAGCTCAGTCATTAGAGTGCTTCTCCTTCTCCCTCTCCCTGTCACTCCTGCTTGTACGCATGCTCTATCAAATAAAGAAAAAATGAAATCTTTAAAAAAAAAAAAAAAGAACTTCTATTAAGGTCAAGGCACTCAATTCTTTTAAAAACAAAAAAAGCAAAAAATGGGGTGCCTGGCTGGCATAGTCAGAGGAACATGAAACTCTTAATCTCAGGGTCATGAGTTTGAGCCCCACCTTGGGTATAGAGATTAAATACCTTAAAAAAAAAATAGCAAAATACAAAAACTACCCCAGAAGCAGAGAGGTTCCAGAAAATTCTCTGCCACAATAGTTGGACAGCAAACCAGACTCCTGGAACTGAGGAACCAGAGGCCACTGGAGACTTGGGGGAGCCCTGGTCCAGAGGCTGAGACATAGCATTGACCCACAGAACTCTCTCCTCACAAGAGTTCTGCTGTTTCCCCCAGAACAAAGGCAGCAGGGGGCACTGCACTTGACCTTGCCCAGAGAATTCTGTAAGAGTTTGAAGGACAGTCAGCTGAAGTGGACATGTCACAGCTGTGGAATTGTGGTGGGGTCTGAGGCTGCACAGTAAGAACAGGATCAGAAACAGAGAGAGCCTGACATACATGCCCCATACTGCTGAACCAACCCACAGCCAGACCAGCATTGCAGGCTTCTACAGCAGTTTCCCTCTAATCCTGCTAGAGCTGCTGCAGCACGTGGCCCAGAGAGTTGAGCAATGATCATTCCAGATCTTGCCCCCTGCCGCCTGGATGGGCTTTTCTTCAGTGTGTGTGTTGAGGTTGGGGGGGGGGGGGGGTTGGTGTGAGTCCAAGGTGGCCTTGTGCCCCAGAGCTGCCTCTCCCAGGCTCCTTCATCCTCCCCTGAGAAGTAGGAGCCCTGCTCAGCACCTGGGCTGCTTTCTTGTTCCACAGGGACATGGCAGGCCTGGTCTAACTTGGCCAACCCAGAATAAATCTTTGACCAAGAAAACACCATTAAATAACTCCCACTCACCTCCTCCAAGGAAACAACAGAATCATTGTAGAGGTTGGGCAGGCGGATGATGATGTCTCTTTGCTCAGTCCCTGCCTCAGCCTGGATGGCAGTGGAGCTCTGGAGAAGTTCTGTGCAGATGTCATAGTTCTCTAGGGCCTGCTCCATGTCTCCCTGGTCAGAGGAAAAGCAGTCAAAGGTCAGGAACAGAAGGAAGGAAACTCCCTGTGCTGTGCCAGGTGCCTTACCTCCCTGATCCCACTAGACTGCAGGCACCAGGAGGGCAGTTTTTTCCAGAGACTGCTACATCTTCTAAAAGGGTTCCTCGACACAGCTGGAGCTCAACAAGTATTTGTTGGACAAATGAATGATTACTTCATACCACAGTTCTAAGGGAAGGTATCATTAACCCTATGTTGCAGATGAAGACACTGAGGACACTTGAGGAAGGCTGTGTTTGTTCAAGATCATGAGCAAAAAAATAGCCGAGCCAGGATTAGCAGCTAAGCCTGTCCTAATTCCAGAGCTGACTATGACAATCTTACTCATTCCACCACAGTATACTGGGCACCACCATGTTAGGTGATGGCTAGTCCACCCTGGCCATCTAGACCAGGCTCTGAGGGGCCTTCTGAGAAGTCATGCAAGATAAGTGGTTTTCCCTTCTAGAAAACTCTGCATCCATCTGTGCACTCATTCAGGGGCTCTCAGGAAAACAAAGGCAAAGGGTTCAAGAACCCAAGGCAATCCTGAGTGTAGAGGCCTACAGGGTACAGGCGATCCCTTCCAGAGTTCTGTGGTCATGCTGATATGGTGGACAAACTGGGGGCCATCCTGGGTTACCTGAGATCTCAAGCTTCCCCACTACATCCCACTTCCTCCTCCTGAGCCCCGCACTAGGCAGGAGCTGTGTGTGCACCTGCACACATATTCTCCAGAGTACATCCAGCTCTCTTCCCCCGCTTTAGGGCCAGGGAACCAACCACAGAACCAACCTGCAGTGCCAGGAACCGAGCCTTCAACCAATAAACGCGGACCACAAACTCCAGCCAGCCATCCTCAAACAGGTCCCGCTGGGATGAGGCAAATGACAGCTGCAGGAGGTCCCCTAGGAAGTGGGTTCCTGGGAAATCAGGCCCAAACCTGCCATTCACCACACCAGCAGGACAGTTCCGAGGAGACACTGAAAAACCATTCAGGCCAGAACAAGTCAAATTCATGTGCACGTTCCAGACATCCTTCTGCTCCCTGGAGCTTGCCCTTAGCCCCCACCACATCTGCTTTAGTGTCCAGGAGTACCCTGAGTCCCTTGGAGCCTTATAGCCCCTCAAGTGGCCAGCATCAGAGAAATCAGACAAACCAGACAGAAATGGAGAGACCCCAAGGGTCCTCATTTTACTTACTTAACTTTGTTCACCAAATAGTGGTTTAAAAGTCAGAATGATACACATCATCTAGAAAAATTATTGGGACACATAAATTGTCAGGTGATGACTTGAGAAATCTGAGATCCTACTTCCTTCAATCCTGAATAACAGAAAAAGCAGGCAGGTGGCTCCCTCAGGGGGCTCAGCTGTAACTAACTACTTCTTGAGCATTCAGAGGATTTCCCGGAGACCCTGGATTTTCCCTAGTCCAACAAGCCAACCCAGGAAATGTGCCCACTGCAGATGGAAATCTGAATTCCATGACTCAGCCTCCCACTCCCGTTTCCTCCTGGCTGCTGAGGGTTGGGAAAATTACTCCTACCACAGAATACAGAATGCCTCCTACCTGCAGAACTTCTGCCCTTGGTCAGCAGCCACTGGTCTAGCTGGAGCTCCATGCAGGAGAGAGACATCAGCATCATATCCTGCAGGACAGGCACCAGAAGGTCAGGAATGAAGTCATAAAGAGGCACCAAAGGGTGAGGCATGGGATGAAATGAAACTAAAACTTACTTTGATAAACATATAATTATTTCTTCAACCTACTTTCCATTTTATAATCAGTGGCTACTTGCCAGGACATAAAAAGAGAGACATGGATCTATACTGGCACAAGACTTCGGAGGAGCCAGAGACCTGTCTTCAGTCCTAAGGGACTGCCCAATGGAAGGGGCAGCTCTGTCACCTGCCAAAAGTCAGGTCAGATGCTGCAACTGTACTACAGCACTCAAGCCTCAAAAGTAGTTGGGTCAGGCATCGCCTCCAGAGTCACAAGGAAGCTGAAGTTCAGCAAAGAGGCACCACCTGCCAAGTGGGCAAAGCTGAGAAATAACAACCTGGTTCATCTGGAAACCAAAGCCTCACCTCCTCCAGCCACTCCACACTACCCCTGGGGAACAGGCCTAATGGGCAGCAGCTGGTACGACACAGTCCCTGAGCTGTCCCTGTGGAGGGAGCACGGGCTCACACGGTCCTCAGGACTTGCCAAACCCCTGAGCTCTTCTGCCTTCTGTGTCCCCAGCCAGAAAGACCAACCCGATGGGCTCTAAAGGCTCCCAGTGCACCCTCCCAGGCATCCAGCCTTCCCCCGTAACAGGAGAAGGGGTCCAGAGCATCCAGTGTTCCCTTGAGCCTCAAGAAGCTCCAAGGGGAGGAGCCTGGGGTGCAGAGTGCAGTCAGCGGGGAGGCTGAGCATGGGTCAGCCTCCTACTTACAGTGGGCCCCACCACTTCCCTAAGCAACCTATTTAACCTCTGTACTTCTGTCTTCTCACCCGCTAAAACACAATTTGGTAACATTCCCTGGCACCTGGAACACAGCCGAATATTTCACTTTCATCCACTCTCTCCACTGGCTCTCCTCCATCTTGGTAAGCCACCCCACAACCAGCCAACCGCTGTGCTGGGGTCAGCCCGAGAAGCCCTGTCCACCATCTCATTCCCTCACCTCCGCTTACAGCTTATCCTGTAGGCTGTACCTCCAGAATCTTCCACTCCACTGCCACCACTGACACTCACCCGGCAATAGCCTTCTAATGGCTCTGTGCCCACTCTCACTGAGTGCAGCCTCCACTCAGCCACCAGGGACCCCTCTAGACACAAACCAGTTCCCATGACTCCCCAGAAGCCCAGGTTCTGGGCCCACAAACGTATGCAACCGAGGAGGCTGAACATGACAGCAACCCCATACCCACAGAGCCCGCCCACAACCCCAACCCTGAAGAGGCCCCCCCGCCCACCTGACCTTGATGTGTTTGTTGCTGCAGTCCCTCAGCAGCGGGTTGGGCAGGCTGGTGCTGTGCCTCCTCCAGCTGTGATAGATGCTGAGCACCACCTCTGCCAGCCCCGGTGGCCACCTCAGCAGGAACTTGTGGCCCATGCTCTTCAGGTAGCGCATCATCAGCTCCAGGATGCCCCCGTTGGTTAGGTTCTCCAGCAGGAATGCATGTACGTCCTGCTTCTCTGCCCGGGGAGGGAGAAACAGCTGACTGGAATGAAGGACCTTCCACGCCAGGGTCTCCAGTTTCCTCTGGGAGAAGAGAGAGGCAGGGGCGGGGCCGGGGCGGGCAGGGGCAGCAGCAGGAGAGCACCTGTGGCCTCCCAAGGGGCGGTGCTCCCCTAGCGGCCCCCAAGCCTAGCTCCATCCCTCACCAGCTGTGAGCAAGCTGCTCTGAATCTCCAGGTCTGATGTGGGGACTGAAGGGCCAACCTGCATGCGCTGCCTCAAGATGCGCACTCAACAGCCAGGTCATGTGCCCGTGACTTGCAAAGCCATGCCCCCAGCTTCGGCCTGAAGCACACGTCCTTCAGAGAGCACAGTCAAGCATGAGCCTAGACATTTCAGCAGATCTCCCAACCGACCACATTGCTCAAGCCCAAGACAAATCCAGGAAAACCCCTAACCATGCTTTAAAGATCACCCAGAACCATTTCCCAGAACAAAACCTAAGCAGGCTATAGGATAATGGGAAGAAGAATTCCCAACAGTGAATGATCAGGCTGCTCAATTCCTACCAGATTCCATGAATGTAGCCGAGTC
>ML105035.1:0-13407 GCA_003697995.1 Taxidea taxus jeffersonii | reverse complement strand
TATGACAGTCGATGAGGCCCAACACTCGGGAAGCTTTGGAGTTTGGCTTCTGACTGGACTTCATAAGTATTAAAGGGGTCATCTTCCTCTTCTGGGTCCAGCTTTCTTAGCCTGCATGGAACACACCAAAATCACAAAAGTCATACCAACACATTCTGACATGAGCACTTGAATTCTTCCAATTAGAGAAATGAAAGAGCAAGACAGAACAAGATGCCAATCAATGAGATGAAGGGGTCCGAAATCCAGGCCTCTGGGAGGCTCTGCCTCTTTCCACGCCTTTCTGAGCTGGCATCTAACCTATACCCTCACTCATTCATTCATTCCACCAACAGGACTTAAACTGGAATTCAGCTGAGAGTGTGGCAAATCCCACCCACAGTAAGCTTACTTTCTAAATGGGAGAGAAAGACAATAAACAGAAACATGAAACAAAAAACGCAAATAAGGACCAACCACCACAGAGTGCTTAAGACAGAGGGTCAGAGGGCACATTCTTTGGAGAACTGAATCAGGAAGGCCTCTCAGAGGGAATTAATGTCCATGATGACAATGGAGGAGGAAAAGGGGCTGGCTATGCAAAGAAGCAGGACAAGGACAGGTGGAGAGGCACAGGCACCAGGTATGTTCTAAGAACGGAGGGGAGCCCAGCAAGCAGGGAGAAAGTGGAGTGAGTGGAGTACGGGGGCACAGAAGGCCCTTCTGAGCTTGGTCCCTCTATGGCTCCGTGGCTCCCCACAAAGCCCTGGGCCTGAGGAGGATGATTCTCTCAGCACCTCCCAAGCACCACGTTTTGGCCATCCAGTAGTTTCTCCTCAACCAAGCAGCCCTGGGGATAAACACATAAAACAGGGCCCTACTGGATGGCTTCATTTATTTATGCACATACCCCCAGGGTCACTACTCTGGGCACGCTCTCACATTGATCCTATGTGGCCATTCGAAGAAGCAGACATGGAAACCAACAATTAAAATAAAGATAAAGAGGTGCCTGGGTGGCTCAGTGGGTTAAGCCTCTGCCTTTGGCTCAGGTCATGGTCTCAGGATCCTGGGATGGAGCCCTGCATCAGGCTCTCTGCTCAGCAGAGAGCATCTGCCTTTGGCTCAGGTCATGATCCCATTGTCCTGGGATCAAGCCCCGCATCAGGGTCCCTGCTCAGCATCCAGGGGCCTGCTTCTCCCTCTCCCTCTGCCATTCCTTTGGCTTGTTCTCCCTCCTTCTCTCTCCGTCAATAAATAAAATATTTAAAAAAGAAAAAATGCACACATGTTTACCTTTAAACTCCACTCCAGAAACTGTGAAGGGATTAAAAGATACAGGGGATAGGAGAGAAAGCCCCAGCAGACAAGAAACGTGTTCACCAAATGTCAGATGGCAGCAAAATGACGGAGTAGCAGAAACAGAACTCTCTCCACTCAGCTAAGGACAGGGGAGGAGGCATTAGGAAGCCCATGCACCACCACCATAAACAATGGTAGCCAGGAGGGTTCAGGAATCGGAGGCTCTGGAGGAGCTGGGGCAACAAGGGCAGAAAGCAGGAGCACTGGTGAAAACTGAAGCACAGGCACCCAGGCCCCTCCCAGCTGGGGGCAGCCTGGACCCTTCTCCTCCCTTAAGGCATCTCTGACAACAATAAGAACTGGTGAAAGCAAGGGAAGATTTATGAGCCTGTCCTCTTTCTCAGAACTCAAGGGAACCCTACTGAACCTGGAGAAACCAAGCATGCACACTCTTCCTGAAAGTGGAATGGGTGCTACCTTTTGTGGGGTTTCCCAGAGTTTGCACCCAAGCAGCAGCAGCCCTAGGTCTCCCAGCAAGTAGGTTTCTATGTGTGTATGAGGACATGAGTGAGTGGCCTCCAGCTCGGTGATCCATCCATCTCCTGAGGGCCCAGGGAGTATCTGGTTCTCTGAAAGATGTATAAGTCATAGTTCCTGCCTTCAGGAAGTTCAGAGGGAAGAGAGGTGAGAAAAACCCACAATCCCAATCCATTGAGATCTGCGCTTTGGACATTGGCACAGATGTTATGGGAGAACAAAGGAGGTGCCCAGAGGAGGGGGAGGCAATGGAAAGAGAAACTTTATTGGTGGTATAGGCTGGAGGTTTGTAGGTTTGCTTGTTTTCACAAATGAGAAAAAGAGTGCACGGTACCTGGATGGCAAGAACTTCATCAGAAGCTCCTGGAAGTCTACCTTCTCTTCTTTCTTGCACTTGGTGTTTCGGACACGGGCAGACCGTCGCTTCGCTGTCTCTCCACTCTCTTCTGCAATCTTCTTCCGCTTCACTCCTTTCTTGGATTTATCTCCCCCAGAAACATCACCTTCATAAAGAGTGCAAACTGAAATCTTACAAGGGGCAGGGATCAGAAAACACACTACATAGGCACATCAGTGCCCCTAATCTTCTAACTCTACCAGCATGTTTCATCGTCATCTCTGATGTCCAAGAAACCTCCCATCTTTTCTTTAACAAGAATCCTGAGGAAAGTTAATTTCAAACTCAAAACACTTGACTCACACTTTGTTCAAATTCCCAGAACCCATAAACCAGATCTGAAGATTACTTTCCTTGGCTACAGCACACTGAGGTCTCTAGCAGTCCCTCCTCCCACCCCTGCCAGCTGGCTGTGAGAGCCTCTGGTGCCTCATGCATGTACTTGGGACATGACAGAGCAAGTGGCAGTGACACTAACTCTGCCCACCACCCAGGACCTTCTGAGCATTCAATGACAGGACATGAGCAAGAGCATCATGAGAATTACAAGAAAGCAGAAGAGTGTCATGTATGGTTAAGCAAAAAAAGAACAATCACATACAAGGTTATTCAGAAACTTGTTTAACGGTCAGAGTCTTTTATTCAGGGACACAGAAATCAGGAAAAGGCTTGGGAACTGCTGTCTGAAATTTTTTTTACAACTTCATTAATAGTAAAAATCAATAAAACCACAAAAACTATACTACCACATATAGTGGTAACTTTGCTAACTTTCTCAAGGTCAAAACACTCCAGTGTCGGTACACAACAGTGCAGTGCTACATGGCATGGCCAGCAGGAGAACAGGAACAGTAGAGGGCCCCGCACGCTCCCCAGGTACTATTGAGAAAAGAGACCCTTCCACCAGGACTTAGCAGCCAGGAGTTCAGGAGTCCCAGGAAGCTGCACTTCTGAGCTCCAACCCTAGTCCCTTGGGGGCCTCATTGCTGAAGCCACCCCTGACCAGTCCCAGCTCTGGGAGCAGACTCAGCCTCTCCTGCAGAGCTGGGGGGCTCCCACTTAAACCCTGGGCCAGAAGCATCAGCAAGATCCATCCCTCTGGGGAGGCCAGGGCACCCCAACACTCAACTCCTGCCCCGCAAATGGGACCTCCCCAAAAACAGACCCCAGGAGGTCCCCTCACCTGCAGGGACGCTGGTCTCCAACAGGCTGGGACTGTGCAGTGGGAAGCTGGCTGCAGCCACGGAGGCATAAGAGAGCACAGGTTCTGCCACAGCCACAGCGGGGTTGGTGGTGACGGGGCTTGGCTGGATCACGCTGACAGGGGCCACCACCACAGAAGACACCAGAGGCTGGCTGGGGTCCTGGTAGTCAGATAGGTCGATTCTCTTGCCAAGGCTGGGCCGCAAGGGCTCACAGGTGGTGAGGTGGTTGTACATGGCCAGCAGACTCTCTCCTAGGCACTTCCAGCTGCAAGGAGAGGATCACCACACCTGGTCAGCACCCAGCATTGGGTGCTCCAAGCCCAGGGCCAGATGGCCTGTGGAGAGGCAGCAGTGATGGCCCCATGGCTACCATCCTCATGAGGGCAGGCTGGAGGGCTCAGGATTTTGTTGTCACAGTTATGGACAAAATCCTGCATCTAACACACTGAGGTGGAACAGACCAAACAGGAGTAGGGCCCACAGCCTCCCCCCCTTGCCGTGGTACAAGGCCTGAACTCAGCCTCAGGCACCCTCAGACTCCACCAGGCAGGCATGAAAACCAACTCACTTCAAAAGCTCCTTCCCTACAAAGTCAAATTTTTAAATCATCTGTGAGTCCCCATACACCAAGACCATGGCTATGTTGTATGCCTTGTGATATTTGTGTCATGTGTGTTTTATTGTGGTACAGCATCTTATGTTGTAGAGAGTCTCTTGTTTCATGTTTTATGTTCTGTTATATGGTGTGCTGTGGTATGATATGGTGTGGTATGATATATCCGTCCATCTCTGAATGGCTTCCCATGTTCTCAGGACAAAAACCACACCCTCAGCCTCATGGTAATACACGCCTGACCTGGCCAACTGGCCTGGTCTTGTCTCACACCCCACCCTCACCCCACCCTCCATGCTAGCCTGCTTTCAGTTCTGCAAACAAAATCAGACCCCTGCATACCACAAGACCTTTGCACAGGCTTCTCTCTGTCCCAAAATGAGGCCCTCACCCCCACCACAGCCTCTCTGCCTGGTCAATGCCACGCCTCTGTCAGATGCTAGCTCCAGTACCTAAGCCTTCCCTGACCCCCAAAGCAGTGCAGACCCCATTATGAGCTCCCCGCAAGGTGCTGTGCTCCTTTCCTCAAAGGGCTCATCAGCTTGGGACATGTGCCTTTTCTTCCAGGTGACTGACTACCCCTCAGATCACCCCCAGAGAGGGACCGCACCCACCATGCTGAGTTCCCAACACAGGGCACAGTGCCTGGCATGAAGCTGGCATCCAGTAAATGCTGAGGGAAGAATGAAAATGGAAGTTTTCATTTCCTGGAAGAGATCTCCTACCTGTTCTTTCCCTGTCTTCAGTAAAGGCTACATGCACACAGGGAAGAACTTGCTCATAGCTGGGTTATGTCTAATGCCTTAAGTACACAATTTCATTTATTCATGCCTTGTCTAGTGGGCACTGAATAGACCAAGGGGTGGCAAACTGTGGCCCACAGCCTATTTTATACAGCCCACAATCTAATAGCCAGCTAATGGATTGTTACACACAAGCCCCCACCCAAACACACACCCACCCCTGAGGAGAATATACAACAGAGATGGCACCTGGCCCACAAAGCCTAAGGCATTCACCACCTGGTTACCTGTGGGACAAGTGTGCCAAGCCCTACAATAAACTGTGGTTATTTTAAAAGCCTGACCCCTTCCCTCCCAGAGGACTCCGCACTCTTCCTCTATAACCCAATCGCAGACTTCACTCCCAAGCAAGGTTTCCTCCAGCCAAGCCCATCTCCCTCATGCTTCCCTTTGGCCTTCCCCCGGCACAAGGGCAACCATGACACCAGTTCACAGCTTCTCTAGTCCTATCACCAGGATCCTCTCCAGTCATCTCCAGTGTTCTCAGGCCTTCCTCTCCTTCACTGTAAAAGGGAGGCACTCAGGGCTCTTCCCAAACTCCCAAAAGACTCAGCTAGGCAGCCCACACTCAGACAGGATGGGCTCCTGACCCATCTGCCAAAATAATGGGAAGGGCATCTGACAAGAGTCTGAGAGCAGCCCCAACTTCCTGACCATGTCAGGGTCTGGGTGGGAAGACATTCCTGGGACACTCCACATGTGGAAACACATAGGCAGCTCTACCATGGATCAAAGCCAGCCCCTGCTGAGTGGGTACAGAAATGCTGGTTCTGCACTGGTCCCCAGCTATACTATTTCATGATCACAACAACTCTATGAGAGGATTGCTCTCCCTGCTTTTAGGGAGTGGCATGTAGCATCCCAGGGTCATCCACTTAGGGGTGCCAGGACTGACCCCAGGTCTGTCTAATCCACGGTGGGAGCCATAGACCACTATGGGACATCTCTGAGTATGAGAACACTGCTATCAAGGCATGCTAAATTCAAAGATTCAGGACTTGAAGTCAGAATTTCAAAAACAAAAACTACGCACCAGATCTCACTAAGGGGCTGAATGACCTCAACTCTGGGAAGCTGCCAACACCAGTTTTCCCTTCCCTGGAGGGCCTCTCACACACTGCGCGACTCACAAGGGCCATGAAGAGGTCCATCATCCAGAGCACCCTGTGTGGCCCCAGAGGGACAGCAGGAGCTCAAGAGCCATGGAACCCACACCTGGGATCAATTCCACACTCTCCATTCACCATCTGCCTGCTCTGAACCCTGTTTCCGCCTGTCCAGTGTTTGGCAAACATTACTTTCCTTTTCCCCTCTGGGAAGGGCAGACCAAGAGGGAGCATGCAGGGATGTGGGAGGTGGCTGGCATCAAGAATGGCAAGGGCAGGGGCGCCTGGGTGGCTCAGTGGGTTAAAGCCTCTCCCTTCGGCTCAGGTCATAATCCCAGGGTCCTGGGATCGAGTCCCACATGGGGCTCTCTGCTTCGGTGGGGAGCCTGCTTTCTCCTCTCTCTCTGCCTGCCTCTCTGCCTACTTGTGATCTCTGTCTGTCAAGTAAATAAATAAATAATCTTTAAAAAAAAAAAAAAAGAATGGCAAGGGCAAAGAGAAATTTCAACTGGGCATACTTGGGAGAGGCCTGGCCTGCCTCTTGGCAACCAAAAAGCACGTGTGTATCTCTAGGTGTCTGGTATGCACCAGGCCCCCACTCACACCGTCAGCTCCGGGGCAGGCCTCAGGGCCTCTCCCTCCTGCACAGGGCCCACCGGCTGACCCAGCAGCCCCAGGAACAAGGACAACCTACGTGAAGAAGGGGATGGGCTGCACGAGCTTCAGGTCTGGTTCCTTTGCCCTCACAGTCAGTGCTTGCCGCTTCTTCCGCAGCCCCAGGGCCTCCTCTACAATGGCCTGCGTCTCAGCTGCGCTCACCGACACATCGTGGATTGACATGTCACTAAACCGTGTAAGACAGACAGAAATTACAATGTTACAAACTGGAGCCGAGGCTGAAATTTTACAGACTGGAATGCAGTTAAGTTAATACCCTTTAATCTGTATTAATTCTTCCTACAAATAAAATAACCCCTTGAGTCTGGCCTCTAAGGGCAGTAATTAGCATTCTTATACCCACATACAATAGAAGTGACTAATACCCTTTGTTCCCTCTACAATTCAAAATTGAGCTAAGGGTTTTCATATGTTTAACAATATCACAGTAATGTCAGAAAAGCCACAGAAAAATAAAACCTTGCTCTCAATTACCTATAGAGAATTGTAAAAGCATGTAACTTTCCCATCCTGCCAAGCCCAAAAGTCATCAGACTACCTAAGCTCACCAAAGTCCCTGGCATAGCCAAACCACAAAAAGGGCAGGGGCTCTGAGGCCTCAGGTGCCCTCACATAGGCACGCCTCCACGTGAGGCAGCCTGGCAGTAACTGCCCTTCCCGCCCAGGCTGTGCTGACCCCTCTCAGGCCTCTACCACAAAGCCACTTGCTTATGGATTTATTTTTCCCTTTTATCTCTCTCTCTTAAGACAGTTAGCACATTAGGACAGATATGAACAAGCAATATAGTCTTAAGAGAGACACTAACCACTAACCAGCTGAGCTGCAAGGGCCAAGGACAAGAGGATGGGGGAGATGGCTCATTTGGAAGGCTGAGGGCGGGAGGCAGCCAGAGTTTGGAAAGCTGCCCAGAGGTGACCTGGGAGCTGGAACATGAAGCCAGGGCACAGGGACAGGACAGTGCACAATGGGGCCAAGCCTGTACTCTGTCGGGGACCTAAGGCAGTCTTCTCCTGGGGTAGGGAAAAATAGGAGGCAAGAAGAAGAACTAAAGAGGTCAAACTGTAAAGGAGTTCCTAGGTGATGCTCTGAGCATGAGCTCTGTCCTGGAGGCAAGGCAGGGGTGTCAAAGTCGTATCAGGGACACTGAACTTGGGAAACACGTGGAAGCAAAGCCCTGGAAAGGGAAACGGCGGGTGATGGGCAGACAAGGTGGCCTGTCAACTGCCACAAGCACTCAGAGGAGAGCTGGTGAATGCCAAGAGTCGGCAGGGCAGAGGGAAAGGTGGGCGGTAGAGAGCCAAGGAGGCATCGTCATAATTAGGCACACAGGCGATTAATAGGCAAAGCAGGATCAAAGCCAGGTGAGGGGGTGCAGCGGAGGATGAAGTGCAAGGGCTCAACTGCCAGGAAGTCAGGACCTGAGAGAAGGAGGTACACAAGCCTCCTGATATCCACCAGCCACACACTGTTGGGGAAGAGAGGAGTGCAGAACCAGCATAGAAAGAGGCAGGACCCACCATTTAAGGAACATTCGGAGGGAGTCCTTCCGGAGACAAGGCTGTTCTTCGAAGATCTTTTCCTTGAGAACCAGTCCTTTGCTGTACCGGCAGTCCTTCTCCAAAGCTTTGCATATGAAGTACAGACAAGCTGGTAAGGAAAGAAACAATTGATTTCTGAGTGTGCACCCCAACCTCTGGCCTTGCCAGTTAACACCAAGAAAATGACCTTACTCTGGAATCAAAGAAATGCTGGCAAACAATGAGATACCATTTAATCTGATTCAATCAGAAAAGATGCTGAAAATACTACTACCCACAGCAGATGAGGCAAAGCCAAATGCTGATAAAGCATAGACTGTATGATGACCTTTCCAGAGAGCCATGGGAATTACACAACCCTCAGCCCAACAGTCCACTTCTAGGAACTATTGCAAAAACCAACAGGCCCATAGTCATTAGCTATTGGCAAACTGGAAAAGAACCTTCAAAAAATCAGGAAAGCACTCAGAAGCGGTCGGGGAGCCTGGTTAAGGAAAGCTTCCCCAATCCATGCACTGGGTTGCTGAGCAGTTGCTGTACAAAAGGGTTGAGAGGTGTGCTCGCTGAACAGAAGGAAGGCCACGAGAGGGCATGGGGGGAAAGGCAGGAAACCAAACAGGCCACACAGTGTGACTCCATTTGTACACGAAAAACCTGTTTCTGCTCCTTTTGTTTATCTACATTTTCCAATTTTCCTCCTTCTTTTTCTTTTTTTTAACCCCAAAAATTTACTGCCTGCAATTAGAGGCATGTACATCATTTATGTCAACAAGCCTTCTCAAATCAATGATCTGGAAAGCCTATCCTCTAGTTCCTCCAGGAGGGGAGACAGTAACAGGCAAAGCAATACAAAAGAAAAAAATGGGATGGGGAGGAGTCACACAGCAGAGCTACGATGTGAACTAGGAAAGCCTTTGGTATTTCTAGGGACTAGCCTCTGACAGACGTGACTGCCATAAATAAGTCTCCAGCAGGCCCGGTGCCAGCAGGTCTCACCTGTGAACACACAGGAAAACAGTAAAGTGTAGCCAAGTATCAGCTCTGCTCCAGCTGGGCACTGGGACCACTACCATGCCCCGCTCAGCTTCAGAATCTGAGTGTAGACGGATTGCAACTCACTGCTATCAAGAAAAACCAGACAAAGAAGGATCCAGGGTGAGGAGGAAGGAAAAGCAGAACAGAAGCAGAGATGCGGGCATGGAAGCTTTGAGAGGCAGAAGGAAGTGGTGCCCTCCTAGAGTGCGACAGAAGGAGAGAGCAGAGCCTAGTCACAAAACTCCACAGATACCACAATGCTCCCCCCACAAGGCACATGAAGGCTGTGCAACCTATGCACTGGGAGGGTCTGGGGGTTCCCAGCACAGCCCAACAAGTAGCTGACCGAATGGCTGCATAGAAGGCCTAGCGGTTCCTGCCCCACACAAACAAGAACACAGTTTCTCTGGGACCATGGTGGGACACAAGAGTGGCCATCAGAGATGCCCAGAGAGAAAACCAGGGAGGCCCAGAGCCTTTGGTGATGCTGGCTCTCAGCAGGCATTTTGGCTGTGGTAAAGCTCATGGCACTCGCTGTACTACACCGGCACTCCCACCGAGGGAAGGCCTGGGAAGTTCCAAGGGAACAAGAGGTGGTCAGCAGGAATTAACCCTAAGCACCCTTGCCTACTCATCTCAAGTGGATAAATGCCACTAGGAGTTGAATTAACATGGTGCTTTCACTTTGGGGTTTAAATGAATGTCTGGTCTGGGGCGCCTGAATGGCTCAGTCAGTTAAACGTCTGACCCTTGATTTCAGCTCAGGTCTTGACCTGTGTCGTGGGTTCACGCCTCACGTTGGGCTCCACGATGGGCATGGAGTCCATAAACATACACACGTGCGCACACATGCACGTACTAAAATCAATAAATGAGTGTCAGGTCTATCAGGGCAGGGCTCTCCCAGACAGGGCAGCCATTCAGCCCTCCAGGCCTGGTCTCCCCTGAGGACTTCAGTTTACAAAGTACAACTTCTCCTACCATGAGAGAGGGGTACAAAGAACTAAAGCAGGTGGCTGGGGAAAAAAAGGCAGAACATAAGACTGTCCACCTCAGATGGCTCTCAAGCTGCCAGAAAACTTCCAAGAGAAGCCTGAACACCTCCTGAAGAAGGAGCTGTGAGAGTCCGAAGGGCTCTGCACAAGCACCACCGCATTCCATGGTGGGCATGAAAACCGGGGCAAGCAGCACAGCAAGTGTTGTATCCTCCGGAGAACTCACCAGGAACATTCCCCGCAGTGTTAGGCAAGAACTCCATGTGTAAGCACAGAACCATCAGATTGTTGCAGACGCACATAACAGACAACACGGCAGTAAAGAGCCCCAAGTGATGGCCTGGGGGCACTCACGGACAGGAAGATGATGGCCCAGGGAGCTCAGCTGAGAAGAGTACACGCCACCATCTGCTGCCACCTAGAGGAGCCTCGACAACAAGCAGAGCTCCTCTCTGGCAACAAAAGGGAGAGAAATCAAGATCACCTCCGGGATGGAAATGACTGGAATGGGAGCCAAAGCAGCCTGCCTTCTGGGGCTCTAGAAATGTTCTCCATCTTAACAGGTTCCACATGTACATACTGTGCACTTTACTCTGTGTGTGCTATCTCAATCAAAAAGCAGCTGTGGGGAACCGGAGATGGGGAATGGTGAGCAGGGCCTAGTGCCTCTCTAAACACTTCACGCTATTTGTCTTTAAAAAAGGGAAGGAAAAAGCCTCTGCCAGTCAGTCTTCCAGGCCTAAACCTTGAAAGTGATAGCAAGTGCTCATTGGCATGTCCATCCTGAAAAGAGTAACTGGCCCAGACAGACACAGAGCACCTGCACACACTGGACCAGCCTAAAGCATAGTCAGCGGACAGAGCCCCGGGCTCCCACTGTGCTCAGCCCCACTCCAAGCACTCCTGGAGAACCTCCTTCCTCTCTGGCCTCAGAGGAGACCCAGAGGAGGCTGAGTCCTAGAACACCTCATCAGTGCCTGCCTCAGGACCAGCCCATGCAAAGGACAAAGGTATTCTCTGCAGAGCAGACAGAAAAGCTGGAGCCAAGGAGCTTAAGCAAATGGAGGGCAGAATGGGGCCCCATCTGGCAGATGGCAGAGACCATTCTAGTAGCCCTGCTGCTCTACAAAGGAACAGACTGCCTCAAGTGGTAGTGAGGTCCCCAGCACCAGGAGAAGTCAAGCTGCAACTGCTAGACCATCTGTCAGACAGTTATGGAAACAGGTTCTGGCTCAGGATGGCACAATGCAAGGATGAAATGAGATAAGCAAAGGGAAAACCACTCAGAGAGCATGCTACCTATCACCACAATGCACTCAAGAAATCTCAGTTGAGTGAGAAAGACACAC
The DNA here is from genome assembly GCA_003697995.1 of Taxidea taxus jeffersonii. Classification (NCBI taxonomy): domain Eukaryota; kingdom Metazoa; phylum Chordata; class Mammalia; order Carnivora; family Mustelidae; genus Taxidea; species Taxidea taxus. The sequence goes on along the minus strand of ML105035.1, from coordinate 1,869 downwards.
GCGATAAAGCAGGAATGCAAAGCCATCTCCCTTCCTGACAGTGTAGCAGAAAGCCTTCCAGTGTTAACCTGGCCTCCAACTTACCCAAGCTGCCCTCCCTCCTCTGTCTGCAAAACACGAGCACATGGGAGAAAGCCATCAAAGTCTGACTCACTTGTGTAATCACTGAGGGTGTACAAGACAGTTATGAGGTTGTCCAAGCAGGGCCAGTGGTCAGGATTGCACCGCAGCCCTTCCTCGAAAGCATGGCGAGCCAGGGGGACCCGGATGAGCCTCAGGGCCACATGTCCGATTTTATACCAGAGGTTGACATCTGTGGAGTCCAGCATGACTGCCTGGAAGCAGCACAGAGGGCGCACATGCTCAGTCAGCTCTCTTGATGAGCAGGTACCCATGGTGACAGGAGGGGGCAGAGCACCAACCCAGCCACCCAAACCACCCAGAAAAATGGCCAACACAGGTTACAGGAACCAATTTATCAAATTCAGAACATCTTCCTGACAGTTTTTCACTATGAACATCTGTACTCCTTACATATCTGATAGATAAGTACCATTAATGAAAGTACCATTAAAAGAAAATGGGGAGTGCCTGGGTGGCTCAGTGGGTTAAGCCTCTGCCTTCGGCTCAGGTCATGATCTCAGGGTCCTGGGATTGAGCCGCATCCAGCTTTCTGCTCAGCAGAAAGCCTGCTTCCCACTCCCTCTCTCCGCCTACCTGTGATCTCTGTCAAATAAATAAATAAATAATCTTTAAAAGAAAAGAAAAGAAAATGGATTTTGGGGGTATTTTTGTGGGATTTAAATTTTTTATTTAATTTTGAATTGTGGGATTCTATAAAGATTACGGGCTCTGGTGACAGATCTCAAGTTCACATCCCTGCTCCTACACTGACTGGCAGTGTGATCCCGAGCCTCAGTCCCCTCACCACTAAAATGAAAATAAGACACCTTCCCTGCAAGATGATGTCTGGTTAGCACATGTGTGGAAAGGGGTTCGCAAGGTGTCTGGCACCTCAGAGGTGCCCACAGAGATGGTGACAGTTAACACCAAGATCACGGCAATACTGTTATGAGCAAGTACAGGGTGCCAAGAGTCAAGCTGTGTTCTTAGCATGGGTGTATGTACCAATTCATTCCACTTTCACAACCACCCTCTTTCTTACTGTGCCCACTACACTGCTGTAGACCTGGAGGCCCAAAGAGAGCAAGCAACTTGCCACGGCCACACAGGCCCTGCGTGGCAGAGCACCAATGCACATGCAGGCCCCTGCTCTCTCTGAACACACTGTTGCCAGCTGCTGAGGGTTTCAGGGACCACAGCCTGGTGATGCTGCGCCACTACAAATTCTTTTTTTTAGCCAACAAGACCATAACCTCACTCCTTCCACCAAGTGCTTTCAAAAACCCCAAGGGGCTAATAAGCACTGCCAAAACCGCACCTCTAAGTAGAATTCCATAGCAGTCTCCAGGTCCTCTCGCTGGGCAGCCAGCTGGGCCAAGTTCTTATAAGTGGAATATTTCAGCATCAGCCCAGGGTGCTTCAACCCTTCTTTCTCATCACCGGACGAAACTGCCTATGAACAAAAACAGAGGTCGAGAGTGACACCTAGGCCCTGAAGCCTCAGCAGGACACCGGGGTTCCTGGCTGGCCTCTGCTGCAGGCCCTTGGCCCAGTCCAGCGCCACCCTCCATTGGAAAATGAAAGCCCTACACTAGATGTCCGTGGAGGACCCCTCCAGCTCTGAGCAGACAGAGAAGGAAAGCTATATCACTACAAGGCAGTTTGCAGATAGTCTCGGCACCAAAAGAGACAGAAGGAACCCTCCCCATCGCCACAGCCAGGCGAAAGGTCAAGCCTGGAGCTCCC
>RCUC01143746.1:0-45714 GCA_003697995.1 Taxidea taxus jeffersonii | reverse complement strand
CCCCAGATGGCCCTTCTTTTCACTACATCTGTATCTTTGGAGTAAATACCTAGTAGTGAAATTCCTGGGTCATAGGGTAACTCTATTTTGAATTTTTTGTTTTCTAAAATGGTTTCACCAACTTGTATTCCCACCAACAGTGTAAGAGGGTTCCACTTTCTCCTTATCCTCTCCAAAACTTGTTTCCTGTCTTGTTAATCTTGGCCATTCTAAATGGTATAAGGTGGTATCTCAATGTGGTTTTGATTGGAATTTCCCTGATGGCTAATAATAAGAAACATTTTTTCATGTGCTGCTAGCCATTTGTATGTCTTCTTCTTTGGAGAAGTGTTTGTTCATGTCTTCTGCTCATTTTTTGAAATGATTATCTATTTTTCGGGTGTTGAGTTTGAGAAATTCTTTGTAGATCTTGGATATCAGCCTTTTATAGTGTCATTTGCGAATTTCTTCTCCCATTCCCTGAGTTACCTCTTTGTTTTGTTGACTGTTTCCTAAGATATGGTCCATATATACAGTGGAATATTATGCAGCCATCAGAAAGAATGATACCCAACTTTTGTATCAACATGGATAGTACTGGAGGAGACTATGTTGAGTGAAATAAGTCAAGCAGAGAAAGTCAATTATCATATGGTTTCACTTACTTGTGGAGCATAAGGAATAACATGGAGGACATTAGGAGAAGGAAAGGAAAAGTGAGTTGGAGTAAATCAGAGGGGGAGATGAACCATGAGAGACTATGGACTCTGAGAAACAAACTGAGGGTTTTGGAGGGGAGGGAGGATAGGTGAGCCTGGTGGTAGGTATTAAGGAGGGCACATATTGCATGGAGCACAGGGTGTGGTACATAAATAACAAATCCTGGAACACTGAAAAAAATTAGGAAAAAAAAGCAAAAAAAAACAAAAATAAAAAATGGATAAAACCTAAAACAGGTAATTCACAAAAGAGGTCATGTAAATATGGAAAGTTGTTTTGCAGTGCATAGTACAGCTGAACAATTGCATATCCCAACTCAAATTCAATTCCTAGATCTGTGCCTAACAGAAACACATAAACATGCAGGCCAAAAACATACACAAAAACATTAATAGCAGCATTATTTATAATAGTCCAAATCAGAGATAACCTCAATGTCCATCAACAATAGATTAGATAAATATATTGTAGTATATTTACATAAAGAAATTCTGTTACAATAAAAAAGAACACATGATGTTATATGTAACAACATATACTAATCCCACAAGCATAACATTAAGGGGGAAACACACAAAATGGTAACTACTATCTAATTCCATTTATATAAAATTAGAAAACAAGACTAATCTGTGATATCACAATTCTGAATAGTGGCTATCTTTGGAGTGTGAAAGGGTTAGTGACTAGTAGGGAACACAAAGTTTGTTTCTGTTTGTGCAGACAGTTCTGTTTCTTGACCTGGGGGTATTCATACTTCAGAAGCCAATCAAGCCAAACATTTATGATTTTTACATGACATGTATGTGTGTATTCAATAAAGGTTTGTTTGAATGAGACTAATGTGATACCTAGGTAGAAGCACTTCCCAGTTAAAGGGATAACAAGTTATTTTCCATTTTTTAAATCCAAATGATAAATAGCATCATCTAGATAGAATTAATTAATAAAAACAAACCACCTCATAGTAGTTATTTTTTTTTTCATAGGAAAAGCAGGTTGTAAGTTAATAGCACATTATAGGAAAATACTTTTTAACCTTTAGAGTGATTACATTTCCTTTGTTCTTTATTGTCTCTTAAGCTGTATTTAAGAAAGTGGCAGCTATTTTCTTGGGAACATTATGCTCTTTAAAAAAAAAATTGAAGCGGGATGCCTGGGTGGCTCAGTTGGTTAAGCAGCTGCCTTCAGCTCAGGTCATGATCCCAGAGTCCTGGGATCAAGTCCCGCATCGGTCTCCTTGCTCAGCAGGGAGCCTGCTTCTCCCTCTGCCTCTGCCTGCCATTCTGTCTGCCTGTGCTCACTCTCTGACAAATAAATAAAATCTTAAAAAAAAATTGAAGTATTTATTGTTCAATCATATTTGTGCCAATACTGAAGGGGCCCCAGTAGATAAAACTTTCAGTGTCCCATGTAGATAAAAGTGTTTGCTTTGTTACAAGACAAAACAAATGTATTGGCAGATTTGGGACTTGGGCTTTAAATGCCCCTAAAATTAGTGGGAATTTTAAACAACTGGTTAAAAATAAGTAACAAGAGGGCACCTGGGTGGCTCAGGGGGTTAAGCCTCTGCCTTCGGCTCAGGTCATGATCCCAGGGTCCCAGAATTGAGCCCGACATCGGGCTCTCTGCTTGGCAAGGAGCCTGCTTCCTCCACCCCCTTTCTGCCTGCCTCTCTGCCTGCTTGTGATCTCTCTCTCTGTCAAATAAATAATTAAAATCTTTAAAAATATAAGTAACAAGAATTGAATATAAAAATAGCAATAAGGACAGTGTAAAGAGGTCTTGATGAAGCATAGAAGAAAAAATTAACTAGGAAGAGATGCTGTCATTTCTAAAAATTTAAGAAAATACATTTTTAATCTGGAAAACTTAGAAAGTACATGGAAATATAAAAAAGAAAGGTCATTCCAGCTGGAGATAAAAACCCACCCTATTCTTACTATTTATTTTCTGAGTCTGTATTTCAGTAGGTTTTACTGTATTGTGACAAGCTTTCTGTTTCTACCATGTTCCCATCTTGTTATATATTGTCCTGTATTTAATGGTTTTCAATTCTCCATAGAATCAACAGTGTGAATTTTTTTTAAAATACAGAAACCTGGATCTTACTCCCAGCTACTGATGTGACTCTCCTTGGAGAGACCCAGGTATGGGTATTTCAAAAAAATTTCACAGCTGATCTTAATGCAGAGTCAAGGTTGAAACTTCCATTTTGACTAATTCTTATCCCTTTAATATAGATGCATAAGATTCATCATGTGCATACGCAAGTAATCTATTTAACTTGTTCCCAGCATTACCAGATATTTATGTTCCCCTTTTTTGGAAGGGTATTAAAAATAATCTTGTAGTGAATATCTGTGGATATATCTCTGATTATTTCCTAAGATTAGATTTTTAGTAGTAAAATTGTTGGTTCAGTTTAACTGTTAATTGCTGCATCATTCTCCAGAAATATTTTGGCAAGGTATTCTAGCACCAGAATAGTATGAGATTTCCTGTTTCCTTTCACCATCACCAAATAAAAACAAAAATAAAAATTTTAAAACATTTCGGCTAATTTTACTATTTTGATGTATGCATTGCTTTATCAGTTAAGTTGGGCAATTTTTTTTAGCAGTGAATTGCTTCTTTACATCAGAAGCCATACTTACATGGAATAAAACTTGAAGAAAAGGCTGAAGTTTTAAAGTAGAAATGAAATGACTTGGTATCCAATATTCCAGATCAGGAACCAAAGCAAAACTTAAAGTTTTTATTGAGAGATCTAGAGTAATTCTAAATATTTTTTGAAATTAAACTTAATATAAAAAAATCAAAGCACTCAAAGAAAAATGGGTTGGCGTCTATATATTTCTAACCTGACCACTTCTGTTGTTACTGGCACCATTCTAGGCTAAACTACTATCTCCCACTTGAACAAATACAATAGCCAGTTGTTCTCCCTGTTCTTTTCTTTCCTTTTTCAATCTTTGCATACAAAGCAGCCAAAGCAGGCTTAAAAAAAAAAAAATCTGATATTTCTCCACAGTTTAAAAAGCTTCAAATGCTTCTTTCACTCTCCTGGAAAAATTGCATGTGTTTAGCCTAATCTAGAAGGAGCTGCATAATTTCATTCACCTGCTCCCCTCTAATCAATCCTATGATGTCCTGGCCACACATTTCTGTTTCTCAAACACCCCAAGCTTTTGCTGCCTGAGAGCATCTACATGTCTCTACTACCTGCAACTACTCATTCCCCATGCCCTTCCTCTTTAATTAAGGTCTATTCTTCTTACATCGTAGCCTAAAAGTGCCTTCTTTAAGAAGGGCTTCCCCAGTCTTGATTGAGGCCCTCTATCGTAAGCTCTTGTAGCACTTGGTAATTTTACTTCTTAATATTTCCCCAAATGTAGCTATATCATTATTTGTGCAACAACTTAGTGTTCTGTCTTCCCCCACTAGATTGTAAACTACCTAGAGGTGGAGCTGTGCCCATTTTGTTCCTGCTGTCTCCAACAACTAAAATAATGTCTGGAATCTACTGCCTTAATTTTAGAGTTTCTCTTTCGAATGCATAATAGGGTTTATCTCTTTAAAATTCTCTCCTTTAAAGACATTTCAAAATGTGGTTTCCTTATATGCGAAACTGGCATTTAAAATTCAAGCCCGTGTATCAGCTGCTTCTATTTCCTAGCACGGCAATTCTTATTAATAGACCTAGAATAAACATTTTTGAAGAATTCATGAATGTCCCTTAATGGGAAACTTATTCTTCATATCCAGTTAAATTCTTGGCTCCGCAGGATCAGGGATGGAGGCACATGGCCCATATCTCTGCACAAAGTAAAAATATGCTAGATAAAGCAACATTATTTTTCTTATGGAATTCCTCTGTCATTCTAATGTCAGATGGTGATATTAGACAATTTTCCTGGTTGAAACGGGGTTCTGAACTCTATGTCTAGTGAGAAAGTGTTCCAAGGGCTGCTGCTAGCTCCTGTAACTCCTTAGTGTCTTGGAAAACGGCCCCCCTGCTCAGGATACTTTACTTCCATCTGTTAGCAACTGTTGTAACATGCTACTGATCTTGTTGAAATTTTACTGCCAGAATTGTTCTAATCAGTACACAAATCTGTGACACCCACAATGTCACTGTACCTGCCCAAATGTTCATGGTTGCCTTGGGAGGTGTACCAGATGTAGAATATAACACTAAAAACATGCTACCCACTGCTTACTTGTGCAGTGTTTTTTCTTCACCAGTGATTCAAAAGCACAGTAAATGTCAAAAATCTTTCTTTGTGCTCATTGGGATTTTTCTGAAGGAAGACAGTTGCCATATAGATAGGTCTTAAATATTGATTTCTCCATTCTCAGTTCTTCTCAAACCCCATCAGTTTCCAATTTTCCCCATGTCACTGACTGATCTCTTACTTCACTTCTAGGATAGACTTTTAAGTTCACTCTTTAAATTCATCCCAGAGGGCTTCATCTTTTCTGCCTAAAAGAAATGACAAGGGACAACTCAAGTACTTTCCTGGATAACAGTAAAATGCAGTTAAATTTTAAAGTAGCTGCTTTGTTGATTTGAAGTTTTTTAGTTGCAATGAATTTTATCTTTTCATCCAGCATTTCCTAAAGTGGTGTTCTGTAGGATGATGGAAAAAATACTCAATGCTGTAAAAATTAGGAAACTGCTGGTTCAGCAGTTTAATGAACACATGTTCTGGATTTTTTTTTTTTCTTTTATAGGTTTTACCTAGATATTTAGTTAATGTGTCTGTAGATTTGAAGTGTTTCAAAACTTAGTTAACCATGAACCCCTTAAAGCACCTGCTAACAAAACCTTGAAAAAAGTTCTGGAGAACACAGGTTTCAGAAATACTGCTTTATTGATTAGTCCATTTTTGTGTGCTCTTGGCAAACAGCCTACTGAAGTGGAAAGGCAGTGCCTGACAACGAGGGGAGCTGGTTTCCAGAACTTCTTTCTGTTAAGTAGTTATATACCTTGGGCAATGAACTAAATCATTCTAAGTCTAGTTTACTTCTTTGCTAACTATCTGTTCAAAAATGTGGCAAGTCACTGTTCTTATTATTCAGCAGTATGTTAGAGTCCTACAGCTGCCATAACAACGTTTCAAAAACTAGAGAGAGCTTATAGTAACAAAAATGTATTGTCTCAGTTCTAGAGGCTAGAAGTCTGAAATCAAGGTACTGGCAAGGCCATGTTCTCTGACAGCTCTAGGGAAGAATCTTGCCTTGCTTTTTCTGGCTTCTGCTGTTTGCAGGCAATCCTTGGTGTTTCTTGGCTTACAGATACATTGCTCCTGTCACTTGGCCATCTTTTCCTATGTGTCTTCACATCTTCTTCTTTCTGTGGGTATCTGTCTTTGTGTCCAGATTTTCCCTTTTTTATGACCTAATTTTAACTTGATTACCTCTGTAGAGACTCTATTTCCAAATATGACATTTTGAGGTACTAGAGATTAGGAACTTCAATGATATCCTTTTGGGGGGACATTTAACTCAAAAGAGGCAGCTATAAACAAAAGTTGCTTTTTCATCTGAAACACATTAAATTTACAGACTGTCTTCATTAGAAACTACACTTGCTCCCCAACCCTATGCTCCTCACTGTAGCCAGCTTCCATTTGTCTGCATTGCCTCTTTCTGGGCTGGTCTAACAATTTGCTGTACAATATATGGCCCTTGGACCAGCAGCTTCATCTAGGAGCTTGTGAGAAATGGAGGCTGATAGGCCTCATCTCAGACCTCTTGAATCAGAATCTGCATTTTCAAAGATCCCCAGGGGATTCCATAAGCATATCAAGTTTTAGAAGCTCTGAATTAAAAAATTAACTCCCATGAGATCAGGGGACTCCTAAAGCTGAAGTAGGAAATTGCCTCTTAAATCTCCTTGGGCCCCGAAAACAAGGAACCTGGCTCTCCAGGTATTCTCCTACTGCCTTCCTGCTTCATTTTCATCTGCTCCCTTGATCTGTCCTGACAATGCGGGCCCCAGTTCATACCATCTGGTTTCACTCCTGTCCTGATATCCATCTTCCTCATTAGTGCTTTCTAAGCCTGCCCCCTTTCCTGGCTACATTGCACTATAGTCTGCTGCCTTGGTGCCCCCATTCTGCAAATATAAGTGCCAGTGCACCTGGGGTAGAAGGAGTCACAAAGTACATCAAAGACTATCAAACAGACCTATCATCACATCCTCAAATGACACCAGATTGTTGGTCTCATTAGATTCACAATGTGTATGGTATCTCTTTCCCCCATTACTAATATAATCCACAAAGCTAAAACAGAAGCTGCCCACCAGCTGGGAAAGTGTGTGATGTAAAGCAAAATCAAAATATTATGATATTGAAGTTATAAAAGTATGTATGTAATTATGCTGGCTCTATTTGCATTGGATTCTCTCCGAGGTAGAAAATGAAATCGCCTTCCTTTGATAAAAAAGTAAAGTTCCACTTATTACAGGATACCCTTTGTAGCATAAATTTCAGTTAAATAAAAATCAAAGTGGCACAAAAGCAACCAATAAGCCATAGGAGCAAGACATGCCATTCTTATTCTTTGTGTGAATTCTAATTCACTAATAAAAGGGGAAAAAAAAGAGCACTAAATTTATTATACTTCATCGTTATTTAAGTAAAGTGTTATTTTTAATAACATTTTAGGATAAATTTTTCCAACTTCTCCTGTTTAGAACGTAATTTGGATAATTAAGATTTTATTACCTATTTATGAAATAGGCAATTCTATTACCTATTTATAAAGAATAGAAAATTTTTCTATTGTTATGAACATGTGACTCTTTATGTCTCAGAGTAGATATTTTTAAACTAGGAATACTAATATCCTTCCCCCCTATTTTTTGGACAAAGCCAAATAATATCTTATACTTAAAGGTATGTTGACACTATCTATATGCAATCACATGAAATTGTTGAGCTGTATTTTAAAACTCTGTATCTGGTTCTTCTTCCCTAAGTCAATTTTGTTTTGAATGTGGGCAATATTTAAAATGGAGCTGTTTGCTGAAACTTGATTATTAACAATCCTTATCAATGATATATAGTTAGATTGAGATGTTGATATCCAAATGGGAAACATTCCATAACAAATAACTATCTTTTCTATATAGTTTGTGTCATGCTCTTCCAATAAATGTGTTTTGGTTAGGCATACTGGAAGGAAAACATTTATGACCAGGGAAGTGCATGCACTGAAAGCCAGAGCAGGCTGGAAGGAGACTGACACTACACAGAGAAGGCAAAGACGAGATAGAATTGGAGCTCAGTGTTACTTGTTCTGCTAGTAAATCACTTAGATGGCTCTTGGCACTTAATTAACCTCCCTGGACCTCATTTTCTGTCTAAACAGGTAGGCCTCCACTTATGACAGGAAGGTATTTTTGATATGAAATATGGAAATGAGCTAAATGAAAACAATTTTGGTAAAAATTCTTCCTTATTCATTTGTTTAGTCATTAAACAAACAGATTGAACACCTATCTATTTCCAGGCAGCATCTCTTACTTGAGGAGCTAACTCATAATCTCAGGTACAGAATCATATACTTGGACTGAGGGCAATACAGGACAGGAGAAAAATCTTATGACGCGCAACTGGAAGGACCAGCCTTCACTCTTAAGAGCTAGGTGAACCCTGGCCCATCACTGAACTCTTCCACCTCAGTTTTCTCATCTGAAAAAATGAAGTAATATTCTCATCTGCCTGAGACAGAGAACTATAAATTGAAAGTGCTATATAATTATTAGTTGCTATTATTTTTATTAATGTGTAGAAACTTAAAATGTGCAAAACTATGTTGTCAAACTGTCAACTAAAAGAATGACTATAGCACTTTAAACTTTATCTTATGGTTAAAAAGGCACAGGCTGGAAATTAGAATTATTGTAAACACACTGCACATAAAATATGATATGGAAATCCATAATTGTAATTTCTCAATTCCAACATAGAATTTGATATAAATCTGGGCAATCACTCATATCTTAACTACAAAACCCTTTCAGATGAAATGTTCTCCGCGAATTCAAAGTAATATTGTTGACAAGGTTTTATCATCAACTCTCTACCTACAGACAGGGTGTTCACCCTCTAATTAATATCAGTTCTATTTGGTGGATGCAATTATTTTGCATGGGAGTATTGCTTCAACAGGAGTCAGGATCTGCCTGCTTATTGTGCAGGCAGAGATAAGCTTCTACATCCAGAGAGGTCTGCTATATGCTCTAAATGAGCCCTTACTCTGGTTGGGCAGGGAAGGGTCCACATAGGACAGAGATTTCTAAGTGAGGTGGAAAGAAGGGATGAAGAAGCTTTGAAACTGAAGGGGTGTCCCAAGTGAGAGAGGTTAGAAGAATTACCAAACCACAGGTCACAATTCAATAACAATCTCGGATATATCTCATCACCTTTTTGCTCCCTGGTTTTCTCACATTAATGAAACATTTATAACAATAGTCTCCAAGGATCATCCAGAGGAGTAAATGAAATGACTGTGACAGGTAAGCACTGAGCACAGTACCTGCTACATAATGGGTACCCTATAAGATAACTATTCTTTTTCTCCCCTGCTTTCTCCTCCTTCTTTATCATCACCATCACCATCACCATCATTATCACCATCTTATTCTCTTCCTTCCTCCAGGATCAAATGCTTTGAAGCTGCCCTCCTTCCAGAATTCTCTGGTTAAAGCTGTGCCTGTAGCCAGTTTTTCTTACTGCCAGGATGATAGCTTTAATTAATGTTCTAAATCTCTCAGAGATAATCTCACGTTATTTGTTACCTACCGTGTCTCTTAGGCTCTCTGAGACTTTCCCTATCTTTTATAGGGAAACATGCAGCCATTTTTCCCTCTCTTTCTTCAATAAATGAAATTATTAGCAACATTCATGACTCTGTGTCCCTTGTCATGAACTGTTTATGTGTCTTTGCATTATATTAATGTTATTCCACCTGCTCAGTCTTGCCATTTATTGTGAGTGAGATTTCTACCTTTTGTAACCAGCCTGTATCTTCCTAATTTGAATTTCTTTTGGAATCATTCTTCAATCAGTCCTGGATTTTTCTTTATGACATCTAAATACAACAGAGCACAGCTTTTATTTTTTTCTTTTAACATTTAGAGAAAGATGTTTCTTGTAGAAGCTAGTGATTTAATAAAATATTTGCATTTTATTTAAGTAGTATTTATCTATGCCATCCTTCTGTACCCTCATGATTAAGAAATGACTATGAATTTGCCATTATTTATATTTTTATTAATTATAGAAATTATAGAAAAAAACCTATGTTCTTGTCATTATTGTGTTCCTGCTAGAACAAAAAGTAAAATTTTGAAAGAATAAAGGATTTTTATGCAGGAAAAGGATTTCACTAATTACAAGCTTATTTATGGTTGAGAATCTATTAAAAAATAAAGTGAAGCTATATAAAAGGAAAAATCTAAGCAAGAAAGTTAGACATTAATCTTCACATAATTATAACTTATATACCAATATATCTAGTGGCCTTATCTGAAAACATGAGTATTGTTTTCTAGAGATAAGTTGGCTGTAACAAATAAGAATACTTCAGGGTGCCTGGGTAGCTTAGATGGTTAAGCATCTGTTTTGGTTCAGGTCATGATCTCAGGGTCCTGGGATCAAGCCCCATGTGGGGCTCTCTGCTCAGCGGGAAGTCTGCTTCTTTCTCTCACTCAACCTCTGTGCTCTCCCTCTCTCTCTATCAAATAAATAAATAAATCTTTTAAAAAATAAGAATACTTATTTTGCTGTAGAATCTGCAGTTCAAATGCTAAAAAAGAAAACCCAGGTATCATTCCTTCCAGAATCTTTTCTTGCAGGATATTTTGAGATAATTCTCTGAAAAGAGTAAAATCCAATTATATGCAAAGAACAAAAGAATGTTAGACTCTTAAGGAAAGATATCCCATTGAGAAAGCTTTTGTGAGGGTCTTGGCTGCACTTTCAGGAGAAATTTTTAAATTACAGTGAGCTAAAGAGAGGGAATTTCTTGGAGTCACTTACTGAAATCAATACCACTTAGCCTTAAAAATTAAGATAATCCAGGATTTATTCACCAGGTTATGAGTTGTAAGGAGTTTGTGATTGAAAGCATGTTTAGTATAGTATTGTTATTAGTAGTAACTTAATTATAAAAAAAGAAAATAACACAGTTTTCAAGATATTATTATCTCCAGTCATGAAGTAGATAAATACAAGGCAATCCAACCATAGACAGAAACTTCCAGATAGTCACAGAAACCACCCCTCCCCACTGGCCAATTCAAGCAAAAGGATCAGGGAGAAAGATAGGATGCTTGCAATCTAGACAGACAGCAAATAATGTAAGTTGCTAATCATTGCTTAGAGCCTACTGCATGATATAAAATGATAGCCTATTATAAAAATCCTACGATGTCCGTGCCATTATTGTTATTTTACAGATGAGAAAGCTGAGGTAGAGAGAAGTACTATAACTTGTTCAATGTCACACCTCTGGTTAATGACAGACAATGGGATTTGAATTCTGGTAGCTTACACTCAGAAACCAGACTGAAATTCTATAGCATACTGTTTTCCAGAGAGCAAAATTCCAAAGAACTGTTCATTCTGAAAAAGATAAATGTTTAGATGCTGGTTCACAACCTGAATAATTTTCTATCACATACTCAGTTCAGTTAAGGGCATTAACAATTCTATTTTAAGAAATCTCAGTTCACGTTAATTAGATTTGGTTGTTCAATAGTCTTTGCTGAATGTCTCCAGCCTGTGGTCACACCATGATTATTGTAGATCAGTAATGAATGTTCATACCACCTGGAAGAGCCAGCATGCCAAGAAATTTTCAGGACTTGCCTAGAAAATGTCTTCCCATATCATCTGGGACTGAATGATCTCAGATGGCAACTATCCTGCTGTGCTTTTACATCAGGCCAAATCTCTACTGAGATCAGGAATCCATACAATCAGTCACACTATACCTTCAGCTGACTCAATTTTGCTTAAAAAAAAAAAAAAAAAAAAAAAGGCTGTGACATAACAAAATGCCCAAATGAAGTGGCTCACCACTACCATTAAGGATCCAGGTTCTTTCTCTTTTGTCACTCTGCCATCCATAGTGAATTGGTTTTGTCTTGTCATAGGATAGGAGTTATAGCCAATCTGATAATGTCCAGAGAAAGAGAAAACCATCTTCTCTAGACCTTTTCTCATGGTTTATTACTGGGTCACATGTCTACCTTAGCCAATCATTGGCAGGGGAAAAGGAGCTGCTATGATTGGCTGACAGAAACCCTCTCACTGGGGAAAGGATCTCTCTCTTTAGTTAGTTGGAGGAAGGAAGGACACTCAAACACCATGATCTGTCAGCAAAGAAAAGGGAAAACTATCATGGATGGGCCACCAACAGTGTGCAATAAAGAAAGACTGACTGCTCATTTTGAGATTGTTCACCTGTAAGTTAAAAAGAAAAAAAAATGCCTACCTTCTGTTTCAAAATGTATATTCATAACACTACATCTTTCTGGTTATGAGAAAGGTTCAGTGGTGTTTCCTGCATTCATAGACATTTTTCATATTCCTAGCTCTAATTTAACCCCAAGTTCCCTAACTTTGCAGGAAAAATATTATGTAAATATGACAGTCAAATACAGAAAGCAGAAGCAGAATGCATTGACTAGTACCTCGGTAACTGAAGTGGGAGAGAAGAACCTGAAGTCACTCAGTAGACAGGTCAGATAACTATTTAATGGATTATCTTCTGTTCTCAGGTAAGTTCAAAATCTTATCCCAGGTAGGGACATGAGAGTAGTGAAAAAAGCACAGAGAATTTGGGATTTCCAGGACTCAAGTCCATACTTACCTTTGTCTAGGTGTGTGTTCTTAACTGATACTCCATTAATTTCCTTTTCTCCATCAGTAAAATGGGAATAATGAAAATCTATGACAGATTTGTCATGAAGCTCAAATGAGATTATTTATAAAAGCACTTCATCACTTAGAAATACTAGACTTTCAGTTACAAGTAAGAGAAAAATTAAAATTTCCAATACTTTAAACAAAGAGGAGTTCATTTCTTTTTCTCATTATAAGACATCTGCAGGTAGATAGGCAGGGATAGTAGCTCCATGATATCCATGTCTCAGGATGCTTTTATCTTTCTGTTCTAGCTTCCTTAGTCAACTAATTGCTTCATGGTGACAACGTGGCAGCTAGATCTCTAGATATCACTCTAAAGTTCCAGGCAGAAAGAAGTATGCATGAGCTTTGTCCATTCCCTTCCTCTCAGAACTCTCTCAGCAGTCTTTCACTTATATCTTATAGTCTCCAGACCTGGGTGACAGGGCTAAGACTATCTGCAAAGGAGGTTAGAAAAGCATTTGGCTTTTCAGCCTCCATAGTAGGAGAGAACCAGGAGAGAGAGGAGTTTGGATAAGATAATCATACCCACCACAAGCATTTTGTAAAGTGAAACCTCTGGTTAAATGTTTAGTTAAGTTTCTTGAAAGCAAATCAGTCACTAAATACATGATGGATGAGAAACAGTAGAACAAATAATAATAAGAGAAGGTTAAAGTGTTAGCATAGAGGGATGCCTAGTTTCTATCAACATCACTGTAATAAACATTACTAGGTCAAAACTGTTACCTCTCTCACAGGAAGACATGTCCAAAACAAGCCTCCAGATGAAATGCTACAGAAAGCATGTTTTAACTGGGCACCATTCCCTATTCTTATCATCATGTTTTACAAGCAGATGAAATCATCTATGTCCTTTCCCACCTCCTGTTTAGTATTTGTCAGTAGAACAGAGTGTCAAAAAGGACTTACAATGCCTAGAACACTCAGAAATTAAAATAGTGTGCTAAGGTACAATGACCTTTTCAATATGCTAGATTTTCAATTGTTCAGCATCCTTCTTATTCTTTTTTCTGACTCTTCTTTATGGGAGAAAAAGGTGAATTGGCACCTAAAGTATGGAGTACTCACAAGAACAAAACAGCACATCATTAAAACAATTCAGAGGCAATCCTGCATGCCTTCAGAGTGGCAGGGGAACAAAAGGGGTTAACTTTATTAATTGTAATGAAGCTGGGGGAATGGATTTAGAAACTTGCCTTACCAATTTTCCTCTAGTGTTCTAGAGGTGCCCTGGTCTGCATGCAAACATCTATTCATGTTCAAAATGTGAGCCTTTCTATTCCAAAGAATAAAAACTAATAAATCCCTTGATAGTACTGCTAGTTTTCTTTTTTGAAGGAAAATGGGTCCTTCAGTGTCATTGTGGTTTCATGACATCTCTTGGAAGATGTTTTCTGGGGATGCTCAAGCCCCACCTCTGGATTTCCCTAGCACTCTTCAGGTGCTCCCATGTAGAAATTGCCACATGATATCCCACGTTTCTGTTCACTCAGTTTGGTCTCCCAGATGATCATGATCTTCCTGGGGGGCACTTAGCACATGCCCAACATACAGGAGGAATCCACACAATGTCTGCTGAATAAATGCCACCCTGTGTCAAGGAGCAGCCCAAGTATGTAAGCTCGTCAAAGGTTCTCCATCTCTAAAGAGCCTTTAGGAAACAGCAGGCATGTTCTAGATGTTCCTGGTTGTGCCAACTTCATGTTCTATCCCAAGCTGACTTTGGTACAGTTCTCTCTATGCTACAGAAAAGTGGGAGGACTACCTAAGAGTTTCACAGATGCAAACAGCTCTATAGCCACTCTGTTATCTTCTTACAATGAAAGAGGAGGCAAAGTGTCTTTCTCAGATAATACTGGTAATTTTAGAAATCAAAATAAAATTTAAAAATCCAGTGTCTTCCACTTTTATTTTTATTCTTCTCTTTCTTGATTCATTCCAGAAGTGGGTAGCTCCAGAAACTGACAGTCAATGATAGTTAGAAAGAGACAGTCTTTTAAACAGGTCCTTGTACATCCACCGTAACTCGATATGTGAGCAGAGCAGGTGCTGGCATATGAGACTATATATATTTAGGGGGCGGGCACTATTTTTCTATCTGATTCTGTTAAATAAGAAAAGGGAGATAGGTAAGAAATAGCACATGCGGCAGGGAACAATAAAGCATGTTATACTGGCTAAGAGTGAGGCCTCTGGAGTGGAAGGATCCAAGTTCAAATCCCAGATCTGCTACAGTGATTTTGTGACCATGGTCACTTAACTTCTCTGATCCTTAGTTTCCATATCCATAGAATAGGGATAATGATAGTGTCTACATCACATGGAATTGTTAGGAGAATGAGATGTAATGTACAGGGTTTGGCAACTGATAGGTTCTCAGTAAGCATTAGCTATGTGATAATAACCTGCTATTGCTCTTCTTAGGAGGTTGAACATTTAAAGGAAGTAGAAAGGTCAAAAGACCTGAGTTATAGACTCAAATCTGTAACAAACTATAGGCACAATGCTGGGCAATTCTTAGGGCTTTAGTTTTCTCATCTAATAAATGAAAAAGATGTGGATGAATTATCTCCTGGTTATTCTGGAGTTTCTGGCTTCTAGAAACCAGTGCAAAATGATCTCAACACTTTTCTAAGTATTTCCCATGAGATTGGATATAGTAAAGATCAGTTTCCCGGGAGCATCTTTTGACAGGTACAGGCTTCAAGCCCATATGAGATCCATGCCCACAAAAAGGGAGTGTGTATTTTGAAAGCATAGCTATTAGTCCTGTCTCCCAGCCCACAAATGAACCCAAAAGACATTAAGAACAAGTGTCCTAATTGGCTCCAACCCCTCCCTGAGAGCTACTATTTTTGGGTTCCTGAACCCAGTTCCAACATGAGTGCGGGGATGTGGGGGGGAGGCTTCACATAACACCAAGCAATTTCCAGACACCAGCAGCTTGTCTGAGAATTCAACTCAATTCTGACATTATTAACCCAGAGATAGCATCAGATTCCACAGGTTAAAAGTTCAGTCCTACAAGATTCCCTGTGCTCTACCTTCAGATACCAGTTGTAAGCCTAAGGTTATTATTTGTACTCCTGATCTTCTGACTATAAATCAGAAGCTCCTCAGAATTCCTCCTCAGGTTCAATCAATGAGCTAAAGCAGCTTACAGAACTGAGCAAAACACATTTACTAGTTTATTAAAGGATATGACAAAAAATACAGATGAACATCCAGATGGAAGAGATACATAGGGCATGGTATGTGGGAGGGGGTACACATAAATCCTAGCTCCTCCACCTGTTCAATAACCAGGAAGCTCTCCAAACTCAGTCCTTTTGGGTTTTTATGGAGGCTTCATTACATAGGTGTAACTGATTTAAATCATCAGCCATTGGCAACTGATTCAATGTCTAGACCCTCTACCTTCCAGACTTTCTTCCTTCTGGACGTTGGGACAGGACAGAAAGTTCTAACCCTTTAATCAGGTGGTGGATTCTCCTGGCAATATTCCCTCATCTGTAGGTGCTTTATAAAAGAGGGCTCATTAACACAACAAAAGATATCTTTATCATTCTTACCACTTAGGAAATTCCAAGGATTTTAGGACCCCTGCCAGGAATGAGGATGAAAACCAAATACATACATAAATTTCTTATAAATCACACTATCACAGCCACTTAATTCCTTCCAGCCTCAAATACCTCTTTTCCTTGGTCACTACCCAGGGATATCTTTCTGGTCATGCTTCACCACCTAATCCTTACTCTATAAATACATTGTTCTCCCTGATCCAATCTCCCATTCTCCTCCTCCAAACTCTTTCTTTGGGCCCTTTACAGCTTCTTTTCCATGGCCTTGAATAAGCCCCCACTGCGCCTCCTCAACTTCTTCAGGCAACCTTTCCTCAAAATTTTTACCTCCACTGACATTTGGGTTATAATCACCTTATCACCTTATAATACCACTTGCACTGCAACCTCTTGAGTGGAGGCTACTTCTACCTGTGTAGCTCAGGATTGGGAAGGAGAGTCTGCAGCCCATTACTTCTGTGTCTAGTCCCCTATAAATGAAAACTCTTGTCTCCATGAAGCTCCTGACAACTAGACACAATCTCTGTCTATGTTTTCCCATCACTCATTAATGGGTGATTTTGGCAAATAGCTCATGGTCTCCCTCTCTACCCCAATTCCTGTCACCATTCTGCAGAATCCAAATGTGTAAGTGGCTGCCTTGCCCAGCACACAGCTTCCCAGTTCCAGGACTTGTGTTTGCATGAACATCTCCTTCTCTCCAGTTGAGTCACTCAGTTCCATTTTCACATCATGTACCTTGTAATGACCTGAAATTTTGCCACTTCAGAAATTTCTAATTAAAGCATCCTATGCTTCAATCACAACTCCTTATTTTTTTAAGATTCACTATTTATCTTCTCTATAACTGGTCATCCACTTTATCAAAACAGCCATTCCCTTGACCCATCTACTTTCTCTTTACTCACAGACCCTTTCTGCTTGACCTCTCTCTCAATTAAGCTTTAGATTTCATGGTCCACAGTTTCAATCACTCTCTTGAGAAAATCCTAAGTACTTTTGTTGCAAGCACCTGACAAAAATCCCCATCCCCCTATGAATTTACTATCTGCTGTCTGTGTCTATACTTGAGCTGTTCAGCACAGCTGTAGGGCAAAAAAAAAAAAAAAAAGATACAACCAGACAAACTGATATCAGCATAAACCCATGCTTTCAATCAATCAGGATAGACTAGGTTATGCTGTGGTAACAAACAAAACGAATCAAGATGAAGGAAAGCAAAACATCAACAATAAATCTCAAACATCAAGGGCTAGACACAGTTTATTTCTTGCCTATGCTCCAGAATATGCCCAGTCCAGAATGGGTTGGCAGGGGTTCTGCTCATCTTGGTTACTGAGGGACTCAAGGGTCCATCTGAGGTGATGCTTCTTTGGTCATTGCAACAGAGGCAAGGGGACACTAGCTTTAAAAGGTTTCTGTTCATTTTATATGGGTCAGATCACTACGTTCAGATCTTTAGGGTAAATACCCAGTAGTGCAATTGCTGGGTTATAGGGTAGCTCTATTTTCAACTTTTTGAGGAACCTCCATGCTGTTTTCCAGAGTGGTTGCACCAGCTTGCATTCCCACCAACAGTGTAGGAGGGTTCCCCTTTCTCCACATCCTCGCCAGCATCTATCATTTCCTGACTTGTTCATTTTAGCCATTCTGACTGGTGTGAGGTGATATCTCATGGTGCTTTTGATTTGTATTTCCCTGATGCCCAGTGATGTGGAGCACTTTTTTATGTGTCTGTTGGCCATCTGGATGTCTTTGCAGAAATGTCTGTTCATGTCCTCTACCCATTTCTTGATTGGATTCTTTGTTCTTTGGGTGTTGAGTTTGCTAAGCTCTTTATAGATTTAGGATACCAGCCCATTACCTGATATGTCGTTTGCAAATATCTTCTCCCATTCTGTCAGTTGCCTTTTGGTTTTGTTAACTGTTTTCTTTGCTGTCCAAAAGCTTTTGATCTTGATGAAGTCCCAATAGTTCATTTTTGCCCTTGCTTCCCTTGCCTTTGGCAAAGTCCCTAGGAAGAAGCTGCTGTGGCTGAGGTCGAAGAGGTTGTTTGATGGATTCCTTTCTCACATTGAGGTCCTTCATCCATTTTGAGTCTATTTTCGTGTGTGGTGTAAGGAAATGATCCAATTTCATTTTTCTGCATGTGGCTGTCCAATTTTCCCAACACCATTTGTTGAAGAGGTTGTCTTTTTTCCATTGGACATTCTTTCCTGCTTTGTTGAAGATTGGCTGACCATAGAGTTGAGGGTCTATTTCTGGGCTCTCTATTCTGTTCCATTGATTTATTTGTCTGTTTTTATGCCAGTACCATACTGTCTTGATGATGACAGCTTTGTAATAGAGCTTGAAGTCTGGAATTGTGATGCCACCAACTTTGGCTTTCTTTTTCAATATTCCTTTGGCTATTCGAGGTCTTTTCTGGTTCCATATAAATTTTAGGATTATTTGTTCCATTTCTTTGAAAAAATTGGATGGGATTTTGATAGGCATTGCATTAAACGTGTAGATTGCTTTAGGTAGCATAGACATTTTCACAATATTTGTTCTTCCAGTCCATGAGCATGGAACATTTTTCCACTTCTTTGTGTCTTCCTCAGTTTCTTTCATGAGTACTTTATAGTTTTATGAGTGTAGATTCTTTGCTTCTTTGGTTAGGTTTATTCCTAGGGGTCTTACAGTTTTGGGTGCAATTGCAAATGGGATTGACTCCTTTATTTCTCTTTCTTCTGTCCTGTTGTTGGTGTAAAGAAATGCAACTGATTACTGTGCATTGATTTTATATCTGACACTTTACTGAATTTCTGTACAAGTTCTAGCAGATTTGGAGTGGAGTCTTTTGGGTTTTCCACACATAGTACCATATCATCTGCAAAGAGTGATAGTTTGACTTCTTCGTTGCCAATTTGGATGCCTTTAACTTCTTTTTGTTGTCTGATTGCTGAGGCTAGGACTTCTAGTACTATGTTGAATAGCAGTGGTGATAATGGACATCCCTGCAGTGTTCCTGACCTTAGCAGAAAAGCTCTCAGTTTCTCTCCACTGAGAATGATATTCACAGTGGGTTTTTCATAGATGGCTATATTCATAGATGATATTGAGGTATGTACCCTCTATCTCTACACTTTGAAGAGTTTTGATCAAGAAGGGATGCTGTACTTTGTCAAATGCTTTTTCAGCATCTATTGAGAGTATCATATGGTTCTTTCTCTTTCTTTTATTAATGTATTGTATCACATTGATTGACTTGTGGATGTTGAACCAACCTTGCATCCCTGGAATAAATCCCAATTGGTTGTGGTGAATAATCCTTTAACCGCACTGTTGGATCCTATTGGCTAGTATTTTGGTAAGAATTTTTGCTTCTGTGTTCATCAAGAATATCGGTCCGTAATTCTCTTTTTTGATGGGATCCTTGTCTGGTTTCGGGATCAAGGTAATGCTGGCCTCATAAAATGACTTTGGAAGTTTTCCTTCCATTTCTACTTTTTGGAACAGTTTCAGGAGAATAGGAATTAATTCTTCTTTAAATATTCAGTAGAATCCGCCTGGGAAACCATCTGGCCCTGGGCTCTTGTTTGCTGGGAGATTTTTGATGACTGCTTTAATCTTCTTCCTGGTTATGGGTCTGTTCAGGTTTTCTATTTCTTCCTGGTTCAATTGTGGTAGTTTATATGTCTCTAGGAATGCATCCATTTCTTCCAGATTGTCAAATTTGCTGGCGTATAGTTGTTCATAATATGTTCTTATAATTGTTTATATTTCTTTGGTGTTGGTTGTGATCTGTCCTCTTTCATTCATGATCTTATTTATTTGGGTCCTTTCTCTTTTCTTTTGGATAAGTCTAGCCAGGGTTTTATCAATATTATTAATTCTTTCAAAGAACCAGGTCCTAGTTTCGTTGAATTGTTCTACTGTTCTTTGGGTTTCTATTTCATTGATTTCTGCTCTGATCTTTATTATTTCTCTTCTCCTGCTGGGTTTAGGCTTTCTTTGTTGTTCTTTCTCCAGCTCCTTTAGGTGTAGGGTTAGGTTGTGTATCTGAGAACTTTCTTGTTTTTTTTTCTTTTCTTTTCTTTCTTTCTTTCTTTTTTTTTTTTTTTACCTTTCTGTTTCCTGAGAAAGGCTTGTATTGCTATATATTTTCCTCTCAGGACTGCCTTTGCTGTGTCCCACAGATTTTGAACCGTTGTGTTTTCATTATCATTTGTTTCCATGAATTTTTTCAATTTTTTCTTTAATTTCCTGGTTGACCCATTCATTCTTTAGAAGGATGCTCTTTAGTCTCCATGTATTTGGGTTCTTTCCAAATTTCCTCTTGTGATTGAGTTCTAGCTTCAGAGCACTGTGGTCTGAAAATATGCAGGGAATGATCCCAATCTTTTGATACTGGTTGAGACCTGATTTATGACCCAGGATGTGATCTATTCTGGAGAATGTTCCATGGGCATTAGAGAAGAATGTGTATTCTGTTGCTTTGGGATGGAATGTTCTGAATATATCTGTGATGTCCATCTGGTTCAGTGTGTCATTTAAGGCCTTTATTTCCTTGTTGATCTTTTGCTTGGATGATCTGTCCATTTCAGTGAGGGACGGGTTAAAGCCCCCTACTATTATTGTATTATTGTTGATGTGTTTCTTTGCTTTTGTTATTAATTGGTTTATATAGTTGGCTGCTCCCATGTTCAGGGCATAGATATTTAAAATTGTTAAATCTTCTTGTTGGACAGACCCTTTGAGTATGATATAATGTCTTTCCTCATGTCTTATTGTAGTCTTTGGCTTAAAATCTAATTGATCTGATATAAGCGTTGCCACCCCAGCTTTCTTCTGGTGTCCATTAGCATGGCAAATTGTTTTCCACCCCCTCACTTTAAATCTGGAGGTGTCTTTGGGTCTAAAATGAGTTTCTTGTAGGCAGCATATTGATAGGTTTTGATTTTTTATCCATTCTGGTACCCTGCGTCTTTTGATTGGGGCATTTAGCCCATTTACATTCAGGGTAACTATTGAGAGATATGAATTTAGTGCCATTATAATTGCCTGTAAGGCAACTTTTACTGTATATTGTCTCTGTTCCTTTCTGATCTCCTACTTTTAGGGTCCCTCTTTGCTTACAGGACCCCTTTCAATATTTCCTGTAAAGCTGGTTTGGTGTTTACAAATTCTTTTCATTTTAGTTTGTCCTGGAAGCTTTTTATCTCTCCTTCTATTTTCAATGATAGCCTAGCAGGATATAGTATTCTTGGCTGTATGTTTTTCTCATTTAGTGCTCTGAATATATCATGTCAGTTCTTTCTGGCCTGGCAGGTCTCTGTGGATAAATCTCCTGCCAAACTAATATTTTTACCATTGTATGTTACAGACTTCTTGTCCCGTGCTGTTTTCAGGATTTTCTCTTTGTCACTAAGACTTGTAAATTTTACTATTAGATGACAGGGTGTGGACCTATTCCTATTGATTTTGAGGGGGGATTCTCTGCACCTCCTGGATTTTGATGTTTGTTTCCTTTGACATGTTAGGAAAATTCCCTACAATAATCCTCTCCAGTATACCTTCTGCTCCTATTTCTCTTTCTTCTGCTCCTGTAATCCCAATTATTCTAATGTTGTTTTGTCTTATGGTATCACTTATCTCTCGAATTCTCCCCTTGTGGTCCAGTAGTTGTTTATCTCTCTTTTGCTCATCTTCTTTATTCTCTGTCATTTGGCCTTCTATATCACTAATTCTCTCTTCTGCCTCATTTATCCTAGCAGTAAGAGCCTCCATTTTTTATTGTCCCTCATTAATAGCTTTTTTGCTTTTAGCTCGCCTAGATTTTAGTTCTTTTATTTCTCCAGAAATATTTCTTTTATTTCTCCAGACAGGTTTCTCTAATATCTTCCATGCCTTTTCTGAGCCTGGCTAGCACCTTAAGAATCGTCATTCTGAACTCTAGATCTGACATATTACCAATGTCCGTATTGATTAGGACCCTAGCCTTTAGTACTGCCTCTTGTTCTTTTTTTTGTGGTGAGTTTTTCTGTCTTGTCATTTTATCCAGTTAAGAATATATGAAGGAGCGAATAAAATACTAAAAGGGTGGCAAAGACCCCAGGAAAACGTGCTTTAACCAAATCAGAAGAGACCCCAAATCATGGGGGGAAGAAAGCAGATAAAGAGAAATTCAGAAAAGTAAAAAAGAAAGATGAAAAAAAACAAAGAAAAAATGTAAAAAGGAAAATATATTTATTAGACTGGTGAATAGAAAAGGGTTACCTGCTAATTTGGGGAGTATTTTGGTCTCTTAGAAGAAACTACCTCCCAAAATTTTAAAGAATGAAAAACATCTATAAGGGTATACATGATGAAGGGATGGAATATGACTATAAAGATGAAATTTTTTTTTAATTTCTAAAAAAGGAGTTGATAAGATAAACTGGTTGGGAGAATAAAGAAAAAGAAAGTGGAGAGAATTTGTTCAGGCTGGAGACTAGAACAAAGCCCTGTGCTAGATTTAGGGTATATTTTGATCTATTAGAAGAAGTTGTACCCCACATTTTTTAGAAGAAAAAACCCTATGCATATACAAAAAATAACATTTGATACAATGAAGGATAAAATATGACTATAATAATGAAGGTTCAAAAAGGATTATTTTAAATAAAAGGTATAGTTAAGATAAACTAGTTAAATGTTTTTTAAGAGGAAAGAGTAAAGTTAAAAATTTTTAAGAGGAAAGAGTAAAGTTAAAAATTTTTAGCATAAGAAAAAAATAAAATTAAAAAAAATTAATTAAGTTTGCAAGACTAAAGAATCATGGGGAGAAAGCCATGAATTCCATGCTTTGCTTTCTCCTTCTCTGGAATTCTGCTGTTTTCCTTGGTAAGTAGACTTGGTCTTGGTTGGATTTCTTGCTGATATTCTGGGAGAGGGGCCTGTTGTAGTGATTCTCAACTGTCTTTGCCTGAGGCAGAATTGTACTGTCCTTACCAGGTGCTGGGCTAAGTTTGCTTTGGGGAACTTTTGTTCCCTGAACAGTTTCCACTTTACGTAGAGTTCTGGAGGACAGGAATGAAAATGGCAGCCTCCCAATCTCCTTCCCGGAGGAGCCGATAGCTCAGAGCCCCACTCCTCATGCACCCTTGGAGAAGAGCACTCAATCAGTCCCATCTCCTTGGCCTCTGGCTGCGGTCTGAGCTCACCCAGCCTGTAACCAGGCATCTCTGTCTCTGGCACACAGTCCCGCCTGAAGTCTCCAAATCTCGCAGATCTCTGATCTCTTCCAGGGGGGTCTCCCCGCATCTTGTCGGGTCCCTGCTCACAGAGCAGTGGCCTATACCAAGGATCACAATTTAAGGTAACCTGCAGTTGAGAGTTCACTCCTTGGCTCTGTCTCTGTAGCCGGCTTCCCCACTCTAATACCTGCAAGCTCTGTGATACTCGGACACCCCCATCCTTCTGTGGCCCTGCGGGACCTGAGATCACGCTGTCCCTGCATGGGCTTCACCCCAGCTTAGCCTCTGGAGGAATGTCCCTCAGCAGAGCAGACTTTTAAATGTTCTGATTTTGTTCTCCATTGCTCCACCACTTGCTGGGAGCTGGCCCCTCCCTCTGTGGTCTATCTTCCTGTTGCTTTGGATTCACTTCTCCACCGGTCCTACCTTTCAGAAAGTGGTTGATTTTCTGTTTCTAGAATTGCTGCTCTTTTTCTCTTCTATCTCTTTTTGGATTTGTAGGTGTTTGGAATGGCTTGATAAGCTATCTAGCTGATCTTTTGCTATCTGATGTCATCTCAGCCTGCTACATCTCTGCCATTTTCTGCTCCTAATATTTTAAATGTTTCCCAATTAGCTTGCTTTCTCCATGGCAATGATTTTTTTAAGGTTCTTATTTAAATTCCAGTTAGTTAACATACAGTGTAGTATTAGTTTCAGGTGCACAATATAGTGTTCACACTTCCATACAACACGCAGTGCTCAACACAACCTTCTTTATTCTAGTCAGCCTCTGACCCTCTGACCCTGATCCTAGGATAGTGCCTGTGGAAATCTATCATATCTGGTTTCCTCATCATTAACACTGAAATTGTAACAACTGGCAAGCTTACTTTAAGGACAAGGAAGGGTAAAAATTAACTGAGAATGTATGAGAAAGTACTTTGAAAAGTTAAAAACCGTATTTTGAACTGTAAGATATTGTTATTATTTCAGAATGCACAGTATGCAAAAAATGTAAAAGAGGGATTTAGCATTACAATAATTTAGAATTAAAGTTCCATTTGGGCTGACTTCTTTTGTTTGTTCACTGATATATTCCCAATGCCTACAGTGTCCAACATATATTTGGCACTCAAAAATAATTATTGAGGGGCACCTGGTGGCTCAGTGGGTTAAGCCTCTGCCTTCGGCTCAGGTCATGATCTCAGGGTCCTGGGATCGAGTCCCGCATCGGGCTCTCTGCTCAGCAGGGAGCCTGCTTCCTCCTCTCTCTGCCTGCCTCTCTGCCTACTTGTGATCTCTCTCTGTCAAATAAATAAATAAAATCTTTAAAAAAAATTATTGAATGAATTTTTTTAAAGATTTTATTTATTTATTTGACAGAGAGATCACAAGCAGGCAGAGAGGCAGGCAGAGAGAGGGAAGGGAAGCAGGCTCCCTGCTGAGCAGAGAGCCCGATGCGGGGCTCGATCCCAGGACCCTGAGATCATGACCTGAGCCGAAGGCAGAGGCTTAACCCACTGAGCCACCAGGTGCCCCTATTGAATGAATTTTTATAAAATATGTGCTCTTGTTAAGCTTCCCTATGACCCTGCAATTGCACTACTGGGTGTTTACCCCAAAGATACAGATGTAGTGAAAAGAAGGGCCATCTCTACCCCAATGTTCATAGCAGCAATGGCCACAGTTTCCACACTGTGCAAAGAACCAAGATGCCCTTCAATGGACGAATAGATAAGGAAGATGTGGTCCATATACACTATGATGTATTATGTCTCCATCAGAAAGGATGAATACCCACCTTTTGTATCAACATGGACGGGACTGGAAGAGATTATGCTGAGTGAAATAAGTCAAGCAGAGACAGTCAATTATCATATGGTTTCACTTATTTGTGGAGCATAAGAAATAACGTGGAGGACATGAGGAGATGGAGAGGAGAAGGGAGTTGAGGGAAACTGGAAGGGAGATGAACGATGAAAGACTATGGACTCTGAAAAGCAATCTGAGGGTTATGAAGGGGCGGGGGGTGGGAGGTTGGGGGAGACTGGTGGTGGGTATTATGGAGGGCACATATTGCATGGAGCACTGGGTGTGGTGCATAAACAATGAATTCTGTTACACTGAAAAGAAATTAAATTTTAAAAAATTTGCTCTTATTTGTAAGATAGCAGTGCTATTTTAGGATATTATAGCTAAATTTTTTTTCCAGTTGTGTTGAGAAGTAATTGACATACATTATTGTGTAAGTTTAAGGCATATGGCATGATGGTTTGATTTATGTGTTTTATAAAATGATTATGGATATTAAATATTTTGTATCTAAATTCATATACTAGGAACTATTACCTAGTTCTGTATACACTTGGAATTTTTTTTCCTTATCCACTATAAAACTAGAACAATGTGTTGGTAAGTGTAGGAGGCTGGTTACCTCAAATAAATTAGATCTAATGTCCTATCTAAAGGCATTTTGGAAATAAAATTTTGCTTGTTCAATTTTCCGTATTCTAAATGCTGTTCAAATTCATATGAGTTTTACATGTGCATAATAAAACACTGTCATAATTATAAATTTAAAATGCATTATTTAACATATGGTAAACATTTGCCAAAACTGTTTTCATTATGTTTTAGACAAGGCCAATACATCGTTTGATGTATGCCATGATAATTTAACAGGAAATATTTACAATTGATCTTTTTTTTAATTAATTGGAGGTAACTCAATATTTATGCAGCAAATTAGTCATTTTTTAGATTATATGAAATAATTCTTGTCTTCATTTTTTAAAGTTACATTATATAGCAGTGGTATACATAAGTAGATATGCAGTTATTATTTATTTGGTTTCCCTTATAAATACATTACTTGCTAATATTTTTTTAAGACAACTGTTTTTGAATTATTAATCTTTGAGAGCATTAAGTCTGGGCAATTTTTTTTCAACCTCCAAAATTCAAAAGGCCTATTTTTCCTTTTGTCAAAAACTTTTTTCATACATCATGATTCTTCTCTGAATGGACATTTAAGGTAATGATCAAAGTGACCGCCATAAATGAGCAGCCTTCCTGAGAGTCACATCCAAATCTGGGGGATTTCCAAGAGTCTCAGGATTCTCTCACTTCCCCATTGTTGCACAGTGATCACTGAGGTGCTCCATTATACCTGTTGAGGGCAGCATTGATTATATCTCTTAACCAAATTCTCCTTATCAAAATGATCTCTTATGTTCTCTACCCTTACACCTTAGGAGATATCTTGATACTCATTAATAAGCAAAATCAAATTAAGCTGTTAATGAACATTTGATGCATTTCCCTTTAGTAACTCAAAACATGCCTAAGCATCTACTATGTGCAAGGTTCTGGAGTGTATAAAAGGAGTAAGAAAAAGATCTCTTTGAGGATATCCACCTGTAGATTTAGGCAATATATAATTTTATTAGATTTTAAAAATCTAACTAAAGGTAACCGAAATTTAGTGAGAAGATATTATGGGTCAGTCATTGTCCTGAAATCTGTAGATATACTAGTGAATAAGACTCATTCTGTGCCCTCAAGAAACTCATAGAAACTTAGGTTTAGGGGATATCAGTATAAAGTACAAGGTGGGAAAAAGAGAAGAAATTGTATAGGATTATGGAAAAGAGGGAGAGTGATAATTAGTGGAAAATCCAGAAAGGCTTCAATTAGATGGTGGCATTGTGGGAAGGGTGGGAAAGATCACTCAGAGAGAAGCATCATCTTGAAAAAAGTCCTGAAGGTGGGACAACATTTAGTGAATATTAATGAAATAAATTGTAGTCAAAGTAAGAAGCCATGGAGTGGGGAGGGTAAATGGGTGATAATACTGAAATTATAAGATCTGATACATAAAATATAATGTTTTATGGGGCTTTAGGGAGACTAATGTGAATATCTCTTGTCCTTCTAATAGCATTGTTCTATAACCATCATAGATCATTTTTATGATATTTTTCAGGCTACCCTTGAATAAGGCTGAAATACCACTCTATTTTTGGGTTGTGCCAGCATATAATGTAGAATCATCTCAAAATCAGGCCCAAATTGTGGCTCTTTTGGCCAACTGATCATCAAGAATTTGCCCAAGAGGATGCCTGGGTGGCTCAGTTGGTTAAGCGGCTGCCTTCGGCTCAGGTCATGATCCCAGCGTCCTGGGATCAAGTCCCACATCGGGCTCCTTGCTCAGCAGGGAGCCTGCTTCTCCCTCTGCCTCTGCCTGTCACTCTGTCTGCCTGTGCTCGCTCCCTCTCTCTCTCTCTCTGACAAATAAATAAATAAATAAATAAATAAAATCTTAAAAAAAAAAAAAAAAGAATTTGCCCAAGGACTGTATGTGTGGGCCAAGGAAGAGAAGACAAGGCAGAAGGACTAGAAGGCAATGAAATCAGAGCCAACTGCTCATGTAGCTCATCTGTTTTCAAGGCTTGCTTGAACATATCTTGTTTATGCTACTTCCATTTGATTATGGAGTGTTCCTGCCCATGCCCACGTTTGTGACTCAGTGAATTTCACAACTTCAGTACATAGTGGGCAGCTCAGGTTATAAGGTTGTTTGATGGACCATGTTTAGGTCATTCAGTTTCTATCAGGTCCAGTTTTATTCCAAGAATTATTTCTCAAAAGGAGAATTATCTGGGGAAGAGTACTTGGTTTCACTTTACAACCCCAAGTGTTGCATTGCTATTCTCTTATCTGGATTTGTTGGAGGCTTAATATAGCCCTTCCACTTGCAACCAGTGTTCTTTATGATTTGATATAAAGAAGAAAGCATTTGTGAGATCAATAGTGGCATACCTGATGCCAGAGGAAGAATTAATTTGCTCCAGAAAAAAATAACACATTTGAGGCAGTAATTGTAACTGATGTCAAAACCTGATTAAGTTTATGATAATCTACTGTTTTTTTCTCCAATATTCATCTTTCTTCTGCACAAGAAAAATAGAGGAGTTTTATATGAATGTGGTAGGAATTGCCACCCCTGTATCTTTCAAGCTTTTAGTGATGATATTAATCTCTGAAAGTCTCCCAGGATTGTATAATTATTACTAGTTTAATGTTTTGGTAGAAAGCGATAGTTCAGGGGCTTCCTTTTGGCCCTTCCTATCATAAAGCCCTCACTTCAAGGGTCAGGAAATGAAATCTGATCAGTTGCCAAATATGCTTTTGGAAACAAAGGAAAAAAACCCACAGAGCTAGGTTTACAGAACCCCTGGTCCCTGTGAGAGATGGACTCAAGCCCAAACTCTATTATTTGACATCCCTAAGTCCCCACCCTAACTGTTGAATCCTAAAATTTGGGGGTTAATTTCAGAGCCAGTGTCTAAAAATCTGAAACTGTCTGTTTTTTCCCCCTTTCCTTAGGGTATATGATCATTCCAATGAATTGATATATTTTCTTCTGGGAAATACTAGAAGGAAATTTTATAGTAGTTTCTTGTAGTCTTATTGGGTCCTTCCTCATAAGGTCTTAGTCTCCCCTTCGTGTAAGGGACCTTGTTAACTAGCTTAGGCCTGAGAACTGGTAAGTTGATGAGTCTCTACTGTGGCTATTTAGTTCAGATATCTGTCCCATAGACTTAATTTTTTTAATTTTACAAATGAACTAAGACTTTACTAGGTTGACAATCTATTTAAGTCCCAGAGACACTATGATTGAAAAGTTATTGCCAAAGATCTCTGTAGATAAAACTACTTAGATAGGACTCTGGCCTGTTGTCCAATATGATAACCTTGTCTTCTGGTGGCTAAGTGCTGTCAATTGGCCTCTACAAGTCCTAGTAGTCCTTCTGAATAGTGTTATGTTATACTTGCCATTCCTAATCTGAAAAGGGAGAAATTTTCAAGGATACTGGTGCTCCCCTCACTAATATACTCCTCAATACCATCATAAAAGGCATGTCCTCTGGGATCTCCTTAGGGCCATGGTAAGGAATGGGTGAGCCAGTAACATATGATTGATCCATGCCATTAATTTTATCTTTCCAATCCTTTGAATTTCTTCTTACTGCATCAATTTCACTTAATGAAGAACACTGTTGAGTTCTGGTTTTAGTTAACCAATCAATCAAACTCTTTATAAGGTTGTTCCCAGCCACTCAAATTACTCATTCAATCTAGAATCTATGATTACTGCACCCATATTAACAAATTTGTCTACTACCCAAATTATGTCTCTTCTCTTGTCTATAACCATTAGAATCCATTCCCACTAATGTTTTCCAGGTTTCTGATATCCTCCAAGCGTCTGTTGAGCTCTGACTCCAGTTACGAATCTGGGGGCAAATAAGGTGTGGAGGTGGATCATAAAGAGATTTTGCATCCTTGTGAAAAGTAATTGTATTGGGATCTTTAAGTTAGGGAAAGCTAATATCCCCAAACAGGGAAGAGAGGCAGCTCAGTGCGATTTAGAAGTTCAGAATTCTCAGAGTCACTGGAATCCACTCAAATGTCCTCATTCCAAGTTTTGCTCTTTCCTGATCAATGCCCTCACTTTTACATAAGAGACCTGGCAAGTTTGTGAATTCCATTTGGATTATAATTATGCAAACTAAAGGATAAAAAAAATGTACACATTAGCCATACGGCTATAAGAGATATTTTAGGGCAATCTTAGAAGCTCTATGGCTATCTGTGTCTTAACTAAAAATTAGAAATCTTTACCTTTTATTTAGAAGCAGCCATATCACACTAAGCCATACCACACATTAAGTCCATACAACAGTTCTTACAATCCTTTTTTGCTCTGAAAATCCCTTTGTAATAATTAGTAGTCTTGCAAAAGCTTTTCTATAGTAAGTACTTCATTCCAGAAAACTATAGATAATTATTTCATTGTTGCTTTCTATGGACTACTAGTATCCCATTTTTCATTGTCATTGACATCTTAACTGCTTTCCAATCTAAGGAAGTCAGATAACTGATTCCAGATTCCTGTCTTTGAATTTCTATATCCTGGAACCACTTCCGGAACCAAACACTGTTATCAGTCAGGGTTTTTCCAGGAAAGCTCTTACCTCTGTAGTTTATAGAGGAAGGGATGGTTAAATACAAAGGGAATTACAAACTTACAAAGCTATTGGGAGAACTGGGGCAATTAAGGTTTATGGAAACATAATGCTGGTGTTGAGGAAATTTGGAAACCCAGGAATCAGAGTCAGTGACTGGTGATTACAGCTGTTTGTAGCACCAAGGTAGGTAATTCACAAGAGCTCACCTAGAAACATCATGAAAACTTCATTTTTGCTGTCAAACTAGTCACTGCTAGGGAAGAATGATGGCTGTCCTCTCTTCTGCCTTCCAAATTTTGTGTAAGATGCCTTTTACTGGCAGAATCTAAATGAGGCAATGAGGTACCTGAAGCAATGTATTTTCTAGGCTTTTTGACCCTACTATATAGGGAAGAATTTGGGAGGGTGGAATCACACTGAGTACAACGATCAATATTTGGCACAGTATATGTCCATCAACTTCTCAAAGATAGTTAAAATGTGGCAACAACAAGTAACATATAAACATTCAGGGTTTTTTTCCCATTGTCTTTCCAATAGGTAGAAGATTATGGTTTTCCCATAATGGCTCTGTTTTTTCCTCAAATTTTGGAATAACTATTTTGAGGCTTTAAGAAGAGACTATGTAGGGGGGAAAATGATAAGACTAAGTAGGTAAAAGACTGTAGAGAGTGATTAGGGAGGGAGCTTTTAAGAAAGTTGGAGAGAGGTACACCTGGGTGGCTCAGTGTGTTAAAGCCTCTGCCTTCAGCTCAGGTCATGATCCTGGGGTCCTTGGATCAAGCCCCACATCTGGCTCTCTGCTTAGCGGGGAGCCTGCTTCCCCCCAACCCCTGCCTGCCTCTCTGCCTACCTGTGATCTCTGTCTGTCAAATAAATAAATAAAATTAAAAAAAAAAAGAAAGAAAGTTGGAGAGAAAAGCCTAAGAGTAGCTACAATATGAGATCTTTGGATTGGAGGAGAAAATTACTTTTAGAAGCACTGCTGTGAATTATATGATTACTTCATGGTGCTTAAAAGACACAAATAGGGGATGTTAGTCATTTTGAAATTCCTTTGGTTGCTGCATTTTGTTTTTATGTTTGTTTACAGCAGAGATTCCACAGATTCCTGAGGATACCTGGAAGTCTTTCAGGGGATTCTTTGAGGTAAGATTATTTTTGTAATAATATAAAGACATTGCTTGACTATTTCACCATGATGAAGTTTCTACTAATGTGCAAAAGCAATACTGGGTAAAACTTGTGGCAACTTAGCAAGAATCAAAGAAGCAGTACCAAGCTAGCTGTTCCTCACAACCACGCACTTGCATCATAAAAATAAAATTAAAATGCTGTTTTCACTTAATAATATCCTCAATGAAGTAGTGAAAATTACTATTTTATTAAGTCTTAATTCTTAAATATATGTCATTTTAAAATTCTCTGTGACAATATGAAAAGTACATATATAAAGTGCTTCTGCTGCATACCAAAGTATGATGCTCTTTCGAGGAAAGGCACTTCTGTCTTTGAGTTGTGAGCAACTAGTCAGTGTTTTTCACAGAACTCTTTCTTTACTTGAAAGAATAACTAGCAAACTGTCTTATTCAGATCTAATTCTGAATAATGATCTGATCTTTAAAATGAATAAGATGAGCCTGTCACTTCAAGGAAAATAATTTACACTATATGTTGTCAATGTTAAAATCCAAGATTTCAAATAAAAATTAATATTATGGGGGCACCTGGGTGGCTCAGTGGGTTAAGCCCCTGCCTTAGGCTCAGGTCATGACCTCAGAATCCTGGGATGGAGCCCTGAATCCAGCTCTCTGCTCAGCAGGGAGCCTCTCTCTCTGCCTGCCTACTTGAGATCTCCCTTTCTCTCTCTCTATCAAATAAATAAATAAAATATTCAAAAAAATTAATATTGTGGAAAACCTGTACCTACACTATAAGCTTGATAGCTACCCAATATTCAAGGACTTTGTAATGAGATTGTTGGTGTTATTATGTATGTGATGTTCTTGTATTTGATAATGAGACACGTCAACATTTGGAAGGTCTGTATAACTCAATGAACCAATATTTTCCAATTGATCAATACACAACGTTATAAAATCATGCAATGATTGCCAATGCCACCTTGCAACTCATCTTAAGTACCTACCACGTGCTGAGTTTCAGTGTGGTATCAAAGAAAAATATCCACAACCATCTGAAAAGGCTATTAAAATATTTCTCTCTTTTTCAACTATATTATCTGTGTGAGGCTGAATTTTCTTTGTATATTTTAACCAAAGCAAAACACTGCAACAGTGAATGGAGAATCCAGATGACTTATTAAACCAGACATTAAAGAGATTTGCAAAACGTAAAACAATGCCATTACATTCACTAATTTTAAATGTATTTTAATACAACTATTTAAAATTAAAATGTGTATTTATGCTAACATGCAATGGGTTTATCATTGTTATTTTAAGTAAATTCATAACAATTTTTAACAGCTATTGTTTATATTATTATTTGATACACATTTGCCTCAAAAAGGAAAGCAAGGACAACCATAAGTATAAGTGGTTGACATTGTGTTAAATGGTATAGGAGTGTTCTCTTCTCTTTCAATAACTTGATAATTGATACTGAGCTGTGAGATAACAGGTTATCTTTCTCCAGGGTGTTTTATTAGTTAAGAGGAGAGTCTTAAAAATTTTTTTTAAATAATTTTTAAAAATTTGAGTGTAGGTGACACTCAATATGTAGTATTACATTATTTTCATGTATACAACACAGTGATTCAACTGCCCTCTACATTATGCTATGCTCACAAGTGTAGCTGCCATCTGTCACCATGCAATGTTATTTCAATATCATTGACTATATTCCTTATGCTGTGTCTTTTATTCCTGCGGCTTATTCATTCTATAACTAAAAGCCTAGATTTTTCCCTCCCCTTCACCCATTTTGCCGAGTTCCCACCCTTTAAAAATGTTTCTGTTTTATATTTGAACAGGATAAATAAGTGTAGCTATAACTCACACAAACAAAAGATTCCTGGTGTCCCTCAATAAGTTTTTGGTGTAAAGGAGCCTTGAGACTCCTTGTCACTTAAAGCTTGAGAATCATTTTCTTACAGCAACACCACTCTAAGACTGGGCCAAATGG
The DNA here is from genome assembly GCA_003697995.1 of Taxidea taxus jeffersonii. NCBI lineage: Eukaryota > Metazoa > Chordata > Mammalia > Carnivora > Mustelidae > Taxidea > Taxidea taxus. The sequence continues at coordinate 12,094 of RCUC01143746.1, read as the reverse complement.
ACTATGGCATTACATATGTTTCCTACAATATTGAAGTACATTTGTGTATAACTTCTTTTCTTATATTAATGTGTGTTTCGCAGACTTACTAGCAATTTCAAAAAACCTAGGATACTTCAAAACTTACTATTGATTTCTTTTTTAAAAAAATACATTGGGTCATGGGACACCTGGGTGGCTCAGTGGGTTAAGTGTCTGCCTTTGGCTCAGGTCATGATCCCAGAGTCCTGGGATCGAGTCCTTGTCGGGCTCCTTGCTCAGCAGGGAGCCTGCTTCTCCCTCTGTCCGTAGCTCCCCCTGCTTTTGCTCTCTATCTCTCTGACAAATAAATAAATAAAAATCTTTAAAAAAATAGATTGGGGGGGTGCCTGGGTGGCTCAGTGGGTTAAAGCCTCTGCCTTTGGCTCAGGTCACGATCCTAGGGTTCTGGGATCGATCTCAGGGTCCTGGGATTGAGCCCCACATCGGGCTCTCTGCTCAGCAGGGATCCTGCTTCGCCCTCTCTCTCTGCCTGCCTCTCTGCCTACTTGTGATCTCTGTCTGTCAAATAAATAAATAAAATCTTTAAAAAAAATACATTTGGGTCAGGGCTGCCTGGGTGGCTCGGTCGGTTAAGTGTCTGCCTTCAGTTCAGCTCATTATCCCAAGGTCCTGGGATGGAGTTCCACATGGGGCTTCTTGTTTTAGTGGGGAGCCAGCTTCTCCCTCTCCCTCTGTCTGCTCTTCCCTCTGCCTGCTGCTCCCCTGCTTTCACATTCTCTCTCTCTGATAAATAAATAGATAAAATCTTCTAAAAAATTACATTGAGTCATGTCATATACACAAATTAATTTAGGAATTATAAACAGTAAAGCAAAGTGGGAAAGCATCTGACTTTATTTTTTTTTTAGATTTTTAAAAATATTTATTTATTTGGCAGACATAGATCACAAGCAGGCAGAGAGGCAGGCAGAGAAGACGGGGGCGGGGGGAAGCAGGTTCCCTGCTGAACAGAGAGCCCGATGCGGGGCTTGATCCCAGGACCCCAGGATCATGACCCAAGCCAAAGGCAGAGGCTTTAACCCACTGAGCCACCCAGGCGCCCCAGTATCTGACTTTAAAACCAAATATAAACTTAAATCCTAATTCGGCCACTACTTTACTGTTTTATCTTATACTTTTATAAGATAATATAATTTAAGCTTAAGTTTTTTTTTATTTAATCTCTTAGTTTTAATTTACTTATCATAAAATAAAGTTAATAATATAGACATTTCCTTATTTTAAAATAAGGATAATAACAGACCTCTGTAACTTGGAAGCAGAATTATGTTTAGATACTACTTAGAATATAAGCTAAAGTTCTGTAAGAATGAAACCACAAATTATAGCAGTACAAACAAGATAGTTTTTTCTATCTCTGCTAAAAGTCTAGTTGGTCCAGAATAACCAGATATTTCTGCACACAGAGAGTTAGGAGCCCAGGTAATTTTCATTGTGTTGCTTTTCCATTAACTGGGTTCTTGTTGAATATGTATGGCCAAGCTATTTTATGGACACATCTGCGTTCCATCTAGTGGAAAAGGGCAAGAGAGAGGTAATCTAGGATAAGAAATTTTCACTCAAGTGATACAGAAGTTGCACATGTCACTCTGCCCATATTCTTTTGAAAATACCTTAGTCACATGGCTACCTACCTGTAGGATGGGTTGAGAATAGTCTCAAGGTAGAAAACATGTGCTTATCTGAAAATCCATTACCACTGAAGAAGGAGAGACTACACTGAAAAACATTTATCAAACTGCCATAGCCAATGTGTGTTAAATACTTTGTACAGTACCTACTAATTCATAGGTGCTCAGCAACTGGCATCTATTTTTATTTTAAGTTAATACTATACACAAGTATATGCTTTGTCAAAGAAGCTGAAAGGCTGAGAAAGGTCTTCTGAGAGAGCTTTTTGGCAAAGCCAGATTTTTAAGTGGAAGAATAAGTTTGGTACAAATACACTTTTCTTGGTTTAATATGAAGACTCCTAGATTCAAGTTGTACTTCTTCCACTTTGCTGCAATGTCTGAAATTTTTACCAGTAGAGTCTAACTTCTTTGAATACACTGTGAGTGAATAACACATTGTTATTATGAGGTAATACTATCTTAGAATAAATTTATTAATTTCTTATCTCCTGTCCCACTCCTCTTCCTCTTTTGCTATATAATAAAAATCTAGAAGAATTAATATGGAGAAGCAAAAATTTCCTAGTTGGGTAGGAGAAGAGAGGAAACTAAGCAAGGAAAGCCAAAACCTTCATTATAAGATCAGGGCAGATACTTGTCTGGATAAATGAGGGGCATAATTGATAAATTCTAGTAGGAAAGGGATTGTGTGTGGTTCTGACTCGGGGCCCTGCCCTGAGAGGGAATGTCTTTGTAAAACTATAAAACCATTAGGTGCTCCTGAGGAGAAGAAGGCAACAAAAGAGGGCTCAAGAAGTGCTGATATCAAAGGTGCTATTTCACAATTTTTTTCCCAGGGCCAACCATACTTCAGAGATGTGGCTACAGCTGCTAGAGACAAATAAGGTATATGAAAACTCTCAGGGCTTCAAGCTTTTAAAAAGTTCAGTGCAATTTCTGGGCTTTTCAGTTATTTAATCAAGAGGCTTATAAATGCAACAACTGTGTGATTGAGATTAATGTGCTCAGAAGTTAACTCTTGCCTTCACAGCAACTGAGAAGTGAACATTAGACATTAAACAGTATCTAAATTAAATCTGCCTGATTGGTAGCCTAGAACAGAACATGGCTCCTGGAATTTAGCCTTTTCATGGTTGGCACCAGACCTGAATTAAATAGTGGTCCGTTAGGACATTACCAAAAGTTGCAATCTATGAAGAGTGATGGCACATCACTAATAATGTAACAAAATGGGTAAACATGATGTGGTTTCTAACCAGAATTTCTTTTAGAATTTACTAGAGGAAATAGTTTGAGTGTGTTATGTAGGGTAGATGTTAAACCAGCCAAAGAGTTTGCTTAGAACTCTTTCTGTCTTCATTTAAGCCTACAACTCAAAAGCTGAGAATATCATAACAGGTTATAGGTGTCAAATTGTGCTTACATTCCAAAATGAAGTGCTAAGCCAGTATGCAAAGAAGTTGGATCAATTCTGCAGGATCAGGCAAACATCTGAGGATATAAACAGGTTTGGGTTGAAGATGTTGGACAAGAGAAGGTTTTTTGGAAGAAGAAGCTGGAGTATTATGGCTATCCCATTGGTGGCAATGTTAGAGTGGTAGAGTGTGCTTACATCTACCTCAAGGATGAAGAGTTTCAGAAAAATTACTTTAAAAATTTGACTTACATCCCTGAGGTTTGCAGTAAACAGAGACTGGAAGAGTATAAAGATGAGAGACTGTAGATGGTTTGCTGCTGTCAAAACGCTAGACATTCTCTAAGCAGCAGCAGGCAGGTAAGAGTCACCGGGTCACTGTGGAAACTGCTAAGTAGGCTTGCCACACTCCCAGAGATTTGACTGGTAATGAGACAGTGAGCCCAAGTGGATTCAGGTAGATTCTTACCACATGGCAAAAGCAAGGACACCATGATGTCACCTCCCCATGCTTCTCTCCCACAGGACAGGGGTGGCGATGACACCAAATATGAGGAGTGGTAAGAGTTTTGGCCAGTCTGCTGCTAAGAAGCCAACTCTAAACTACAGCCAAGAAGTTTTCTATACTTATATAGAAGCCTAAAAATGTACCAAAAGGGGGAAGGGGAGAAGTGGGTGGAAAGCCCTGTGCTCAGCAGAAATTAGGAAGGTAGATGAGAAACGGTCTTGTGGCAGTCTCTCACAAGGCAGGCAGACAGATGAGAAACTGCATTGGGCAGCTCTTCACAAGGCTGCTTATCCCCCCCTTTTTCTTGGAGGAATAACAGGGCATTTAGCCAAGTCTTGAGTCAGACTGGTCAAGCCTTGCTATGTGGCCTACACAGAGAACAAGGCTGTCATGGTGCTGTTGTAAAGTTGTCTCCCAATCTGCCTTGATATGATGGATAAAAGAAGACCGCATTAGGAAGTGGTTGCTTTGGATTGTGCCTTAACAGACAGATTGGAAGATAGATGCAACCTCAGCAGTGTGACCACTATATTGGAAGGACACTTCTTTTTTAAAGATTTTATTTATCTACTTGAGAGAGAAAGATAGCAGGAGAGAGCATGAGCAGGGTTGGGCCGGGGGGTGTGGTTGGGAGGGTGGGGGGAAGGCAGGGAGAAGGAGAAGCAGGCTCCCTCGCTTAAATGATAGAGCCACCCAGGTACCCCTGGAAGGAAATTTTAATTACTGATATTGTGCTTTGCCTAGAAGTTCCTGGAGGACTTAAAAAAAAAAAAACAACCAACAACATTATTTACAAGTGAACATAAAAGCTAAGATTTCATCCATTCGCAAGGAAGGAACCAGCCTATAGGAAGGATTTAAGGAACAGTGAATTACATTGTTTTCTCTTTGTACCATATTGGGCTCTGCTAAGATTTCATCCATTCGCAAGGAAGGAACTAGCCTATAGGAAGGATTTAAGGAACAGTGAATTACATTGTTTTCTCTTTGTACCATATTGGGCTCTACTTTTTTAATATCAAGGCTATATCATGAGTAACAACAGATGGTGAGAAACCAACTTAAAAACCTAGGTGGGGGGACGCTTGGGTGGCTCAGTGGGTTAAGCCACTGCCTTCGGCTCGGGTCATGATCCCAGGGTCCTGGGATAGAGTCCCACATCGGGCTCTCTGCTCAGCGGGGAGCCTGCTTCTCCCCTCCCCTCTCTGCCTGCCTCTCTGCCTACTTGTGTGATCTCTGTCTGTCAATAAATAAATAAAATCTTAAAAAAAAAAAAAAACCTAGGTGGGTATTCCTCTGCTTAGTGGGGTATGCAAGTTTGTGCTAGAGTTGAATTGCCTAAAGAAATAGAGGAAGGACTGAGACTGCCCACCTCCTTCTCTACCCCCTCACCTCAAATAAATATTAAAATAACATTTAAGAAATATAGATTTGAAGGCATGCCAAATTATTAGACTGTTTTGGCATATAAAATGGTCCAACCCTGGACCACTTCCTAGTTAGACGAAGAATCAGTCTAGTCTCAATGGAAGTAACTCTAAGTGGAATAGATTTCCAATAAGAAGAGTTGGAACACTTCCTTTTCCAAGCCTTGCTACCTTTATGAAAAATTCACTTGGGTTTTCAGAAACTCATTAGAGAATAGTATTGTCTTCCTGGATAGGCCACAGTTCTAATACAGACATGGTTTATGTTTTATTATTAGGACAGACCCAGAAAGTTTAGTACCCAGAAAGTTTCAGTGTTTTTGAAAATATGAAACAACTTCTGTATATAATTACAGGTTTAATATGAAGATATGGCTAGCCTGGTGATGGTTAATTAAGGAGGGCACATATTGCATGGAGCACTGGGTGTTCATTGCAAACAATAAATCTTGGAACACTACATCAAAAGCTAATGATGTACTGTATGGTGACTAATATAACAATAAAAACGAAGATACAGTTAAACGTGCTTTCAAAAGATAATTTTTTTAAACAAAGAGAAGAATTTGTTATAATCAGACACCATTCAATGGTTCTTAGCTCTGAAAAACTTGTCTCTAGGGAAACACTGGCAGACGATTCATGACTGAATGAAAACTAGAGCATTAGGCACTAAAAATAGTGCTTAAGGTAAGTTTCAAAAGATGTTGTGATTGTTTTAGTGACCAATCAGAATGTTTTTTTCTTCATTTCATATCACCAATATAAATATTCAACCTTTGTTTTCTAAATGCCAAATACACCTCTAATCAAATAGATGGTGGCACTCAGATTTCATAGAATGAAAGAACTAAAAAGAAACTAGTGTAATTTTTGGCTCATCCAAGCGAATACCCCTAAATTAGTAATTTTCATGTCTTCTGGGGGACATCCTACACTTAATTCAGAGAATCAGAAAGGACCTTTTTAAAATACCTAAACTTAGTAATTAACTTTAAAGTGATGTGCTTTAGCATACATTTAGCAGGATGATTAGGTGTAATAAAATAAAACAAATAGTGATGATATCTTCAGTGCAAAAGGTTGGGTTTTAGTTGTCTACATATAGTTTTCAGAAATGGAGAGCCAATAGGTTCACTCAGCAGCCCATTTAAGAAGTATATTCCATGTATGTTGTATCTGCAGATAATTCCTATGACAGATACTTTTTCTGGTGTCCCAAATACTAAATGAAAAAGACACCATATATTTCATATAAATATGATGGAGATAAATAGAATTTTGTTTAGAGTAGAATGACACAGGGCAATTAGCACATTCTTATAACTGGGGATGAATGGGGCATGACAGTGATGGTTGGTCAGTGAATAGGTCGAAGAATTTCCATCACCTTGTGCTGACAAAGATAGAGTTTTCTACACATAACAGCCATTCAAAACTTAAACACTACTACCAAAGCAAAACTCAAGAGAATCCCTTCCTTTCTTTATCTCTAAAGTTAAATACTGTCCATGTGTTCCTTTCAAGGGTGTCCTTGATGTTAATTTAAACATTACTGTTCCTATGTTAACATTGTTTTCAGGCTTTAAGTACCTGGATATTTGGTTCTGGATCTGCACCCACTTGGATGGCTCAGGACCTCTTCCCACCTGGAGACAATAACACCAATAAGCACAAAGAGTCACATGAGCCTCTCCCCCAAATAAAGGCTGTTCCTCATTGTCAATGCTAGGCATTTGTAATCCATCTTATCACGTATCATCATATTCACAATCTTGGTACAGTCCCAACTGTATTTCTCCAGGGATCCTGTGGGTTTCCCCACTGAATTTTCCTTGGATGTTTACATTCTGCTCTCTGCACCAAACCCTCACAGAACTGTGTCCTCTGACTTCCACAATAAATGCAAACCCACTATCGAGATTTTTCGAGTTTCCCCGAAGATTTGTTCCAAGATTAATTGTTTATGTATAACACCCAGTGCTCCATGCAATATGAGCCCTCCCTAATACCCACTACCAGGTTCACCTAACCCCCACCCTCCTCCCCTCCAAAACCCTCAGTTTGTTTCTCAGAGTCCACAGTCTTTTGTGGTTCGTCTCCCCCTCAGATTTCCCCCAATTCATTTTTCCTTTCCTTCTCCTAACGCCCTCCATGTTATTTCTTATGCCCCACAAGTAAGTGAAACTATATGATAATTGACTCTCTCTGCTTGACTTATTTCACTCAGCATAATCTTCTCCAGTCCTGTCCATGTTGATACAAAAGTTGGGTATTCATCCTTTCTAATGGAGGCATTATATGCCATTGTATATATGGAACCATATCTTCTTTATCCATTCGTCTGCTGAAGGGCATCTTGACTCTTTCCACAGTTTGGCAATTATAGCCATTGCTGCTATGAACAATGGGGTACAGATGGCCCTTCTTTTCACTACATCTGTATCTTTGGGGTAAATACCCAGTAGTGCAATTGCAGGGTCATAGGGTACCTTTATTTTTAATTTCATAAGGAATCTCCACACTGTTATCCGAAGTGGCTGCACCAACTTGCATTCCCACCAACAGTGTAAGAGGGTTCCCCTTTCTCCACATCCTCTCCAACACTTGTTTCTTGTCTTGTTAATTTTGGTCATTCTAACTGGTGTATGGTGGTATCTCAATGTGGTTTTGATTTGAATCGCCCTGATGGCTAATGATGATGAGTATATTTTCACGTGTCTGTTAGCCATTTCTATATCTTCTTTGGAGAAGTCTCTGTTCATGTCTTCTGCCCATTTTCTGATGTGATTATCTGTTTTTTGAGTGTTGAGTTTTAGGCATTCTTTACAGATCCTGGATATCAGCCCTTTGTCTGTAGTGTCATTTGTGAATATCTTCTCCCATTCCATGGGTTACCTCTTTGTGTTGTTGACTGTTTCCTTTGCTGTGCAGAAGTTTTGATTTTGATGGAGTCCCAAAAGTTCATTTTCGCTTTTGTTTCCTTTGCCTTTGGAGACATGTCTTGAAAGAAGTTGCTGTGGCTGATGTTGAAAAGTTACTGCCTATGTTCTCCTCTAGGATTTTGATAGATTCCTGCCTCACGTTGAGGTCTTTTATCCATTTAGAGTTTATCTTTGTGTATGGTGTAAGAGAATGGTCAAGTTTCCTTCTTCTATACACAGCTGTCCAATTTTCCCAGCACCCTTTATTGAAGAGACTGTCTTTTTTTCCACTGGATATTTTTTCCTGCTTTGTTGAAGATTATTTGACCATAGAGTTGCAGGTCCATATCTGGGCTCTCTACTCTGTTCCACTGGTCTACGTGTCTGTTTTTATACCAGTACCATGCTGTCTTGGTGGTCATATCTGTGTAGTAAAGCTTGAAATCAGGCAATGTGATCACCCAGCTTTGTTTTTTTTTCAACATTTCCTTAGTAATTCAGGGTCTTTTCTGGTTCTATACAAATTTTAGGATTGTTTGTTCCAGCACTTTGAAAAATGCCAGTGGAATTTTTGTTGGGATGGCATTGAAAGTAGAGATTGCTCTGGGCAGTATAGACATTTTAACAATGTTTATTCTTCTGATCCATGAGCATGGAATGCTTTTCCATCTTTTTGTTTCTTCTTCAATTTCTTTCATGAGAGTTCTGTAGTTCCTTGAGTACAGATCCTTTACCTCTTTGGTTAGGTATTTATTCCCAGGTGTCTTATGGTTCTTGGTGCTATAGTAAATGGAATTGCTTCTCTAATCTCCCTTTCTATATTTTCATTGTTAGTGTATAAGAAAACAACTGATTTCCATGCACTGATTTTGTATCCTGCCATATTACTGAATTGCTGTATGAGTTTTAGTAGTTTGGGGGTAGAGTCTTTTGGGTTTTCTACATAAAGTATCATGCCATCTGTGAAGAGAGAGAGTTTGACTTCTTCTTTGCCAATTTGAATACCTTTTATTTCTTTTTGTTTTCTGATTGCTGTTGCTAGGACTGCTAGTACTATGTTGAACAACAGTGGTGAGAGTGGACATCCTTGTCGTGCTCCGGATCTCAAAGGGAAGGCTATCAGCTTTTCCCCATTGAGAATGATATTCTCTGCGGGTTTTTCATAGATAGATTTTATAGTTGAGGAATGTTCCCTCTATCCCTATACTTTGAATTGTTTTAATCAGGAACCGCTGCTGTATCTTGTCAAATGCTTTTTCTGCATCAATTGAGAGGACCATGTCATTCTTCTCTCTTCTCTTATTGATTTTTTCTATCACACTGATTGATTTGTGAATGTTGAACCACCCTTGCATCCCATGGATAAATCCCACCTGGTCATGATGGATAATCTTTTTAATGTACTGTTGGATCCTATTAGCTAGGATCTTGTTGAGAATCTTGGCATCCATATTCATCAGGGACATTGGTCTGAAATTCTCCTTTTTTATGGGGTCTTTGCCTGGCTTGGGGATCAGGGTAATGCTGGCTTCACAGAAAAAGTCTGGAAATTGTCCTTCTGTTTCTATTTTTTGAAACAGCTTCAGGAGATTAGGTATTATTTCTTCTTTGAATGTTTGGTAGAATTCCCCAGGGAATCCATCAGGTCCTGAGCTCTCATTTTTTGGGAGGTTTTTAATCACTCCTTCAATCTTGTTACTAGATATTGGTCTACCCAGGTTGTCAATTTCTTCCTGTTTCAGTCTTGGAAGTTTATAGGTTTCCAGGAATGCATCTATTTCTTCTAAGATGCTTAACTCATTGACATATAACTGTTGATAATAATTTCTGGTGATTGTTTCTAATTTCTTGGTGTTAGTCATGATCTCTCTCCTTTCATTCATAATTTAAACAATTCATGGAATCCAATGAGAATGAAGACACATCATTCTAATACCTATGGGATACGGCAAAGGTGGTCCTAAGGGGGAAATACATAGCTATCAAAGCCTCACTCAAAAAATTGAAAAATCCCAATTACACCAGCTCTCTTTACACCTTAAAGAACTGGGAAATTAACAACAAATTAAGCCAACCCCACACACAAGAAGGGAAATAAAGATTTGAGTAGAGATCAATGAGTTAGAAACTAGAGATCAGTAGACCACATCAATGAAACTAGAAGCTGGTTCTTAGAAAGAATCAATAAGATTGATAAACCACTGGCCAAACCAATCCAAAAGAAAAGAGAGAGAACCCAAATTAATAAAATTATGAATGAAAAGGGAGAGATCACTCATTTCTTTTCTACTTAAATCAAGCTGTAACCAAAGGGTCCCAAGTCATACCAAAACATTCTCTAATTTCTTACCTCAATTGCCTTAGAAAGAACATTTTTTCTGGAATTCTGGAAAATATTTTTGCAACTTGTTATGTAAATACCACAAAAATTATCACAATTCTCAAATCTTGTAGGTTCTGGGTTTTTTTGTTTTGTTTTGTTTTAAAGAAGGGTAAGAAGAGAGAGAAAGCTTTTTCTTATGGGTTTTCCAGGGAGACAAGGGAAGGTCTAAAGTTGATACCCAAACTATAGGCCAATACACTTAAAGTAGTCCACAAAGACTTTAGTATTTGTCCAATGTGGGCTGAGATGTGCAACTGAGATGTGTTCTAAATGTATAATTTCCTGAATGATGAAAGATTTTCCTGGAAGTTAAACAGTGGTCTGAATGTAATTATTCCTTTTTCTTTGAGGACTCAGATTGCTGGCATTCACTGTGGTGTATAGTCTTCCTATTTGTCATGTGATTAATCAGAATAACTTAACCGTACCTTCTAGTCAGCTAGAAAAATGTATTGTAAATATGTTAAATATTTTATTGTCTTAGATTTCTTTCAATATAACTAGAATTCTGAATAGAAATTATCAATCAGAGGAACCAAAAATCAAATTCAAAGAATGTATCATGCAGTTCTCATCAAATGATCATCCAGTGTTTCTTGCAAATCTTAGAACTCTAAGCCAGAGTTTCATTTGGCCTTGCATCAAAAATAGAGAAATTTAACAGTATTGTTGGTCTGGCAGGTATCTTTAAGAAAATACTTCAGAGAAGAGATGTTTAAGAGACAAATATTTACATATGAGATATGGTTAGGTGCAAATTGTGAGATAGTTATGAGATATAACAGGTTATTTGTGTTTTCACATAAGGTAAAAGGCACACTCTGAGGAAACATTATTATATAAAATATGGTGTTCTCAATAAAAATGGAAATTGTTTTGAACTATACTTCAAGTTGGTCTGATACAGTGATTGATTACCTTGACTGCAACAAAACTGAGTTTTTCAGGCTTAAGGCATTCTAAAGTAGTCTATAGGTTGCCATGGGAACTCCCCAAAATGTACTCTCACACCATTTGGGGGCATTTCCACTGTACCAGATTGACAAGTGCCTGACAGGGAAAGACTGTTCAGTTGGTGCCTTACCAGAGTAGTTTCGGATTGGACTTCAGTGAAAAGATAATTATTAGTTAGAATGTATAGGTTACATTGCATTTTCCAAACTCTTTCAGATACTCAGTTTTGGTATTCCTTATGACATTTATGAAGTAGGTCAGTATTATGATTGCCCTCTTTATTTAGCTGAGAAAACAAAGAATTGTGGGACTAGAAAGCAATTTTAGGCAGGGCTATAATTAAGCCATCAGGAATAAACTGTCCTGCATTTTATTCCGAGAAATTTCTAGCTTATTCACAACATCCTTGCTGAAAATAATTTTCTTTTATTCTTCAGTCTATATCTTTCCAAGTAATATTCAAGCATATTTATTAACAACAACAATAAGTAATATGATTTCCATGTATTTAACAGTGGGTATGTGCTAAGTACTCCACTAAACTCTCTATGCATATTATATTACTTTTTCTCTCACACAGTTCTGTGAACTAGGTGTTACTGCCATTTACAGAAGCAGAATCTGACTCTGAGGTTAATTGCCTTGCCCAAGTTCTCTATTGAGTAACAGATGCAGAATCTGAAATCAGATCTGTTTGACTCCTAAGCTTGAGTGCTTAATCGTTTTGCTGTACTTCCTGTTGCCATTTTACATTTATACCTAACATGCATTTGTTTTGCCCAGCACTGTAGAAGTATCATATATGTAA
>RCUC01143745.1:0-121690 GCA_003697995.1 Taxidea taxus jeffersonii | reverse complement strand
TAATGGAAAGAGAGAGCACCCAAGTTCTTAACTCTTCTGGAACCCATTCACAGGGTGAACAACTGGCCTAAAATCTAAGACAGGAACATGCAGAAAAGACAAAATGTGAGCACTGCCTTGCTAGGGAAGAATTACACTAGGGTGATTGACAAATTGGTAAAGAGTAAAAGAGTACTGGTGAGTGAGAGTTAGGGCAAATAAAGGAGATCTGCAAGTTCTTACAGGCTTTTGCTCTGTAAATACCACCAACTACTCACAGGAAAAAAAAAAACTAGCAGTCTTGAGAAAGTCTCTACTAAAAGAGAACAAAGGGAAAAGAACAGCAGACACTATGGGAGGGCACAAACTGTCAGGACCCTTCTATCTCCCTCACAAAACAAAAGTCTTAGTCTGAGAGGAGAAGAGCAACAATCATTGTCACCATAGGGTACTGTGTGATATCTACAGTGATCCAAAAAGTAAAAAGAGGGAAAATCCTCTACCCCAAAAAGAGGGGCAGGAAAACATGCTAGGCTTGGAATTATGCCTGAAGAAAGACAGGAGCTTGGAGAATGCCACAAACCCAAGAGCCAGGGGCTCAATGCCTACAGGAGACCAAGTATTACCAGAACAACAGAGGATGCCTTCCAGTACCCACGACCAGTCTAGCTCACAGAATAACAAGCAGCTTGCAAGAGACACCCTCTCTTAAGCACAGAAAAAACAAAAGCTGAGGGAGCAGTGAAAATTAAAAACAAAAACAAAAACAAAAAAAACAAAAAACCATTAAACAAAAAACTCCCACAACCCAGTCAACTCCCTAAACACAAGAAATCACAAGAAGAATCTCTCAGTCTTGAGAAAGTCCTCAGTAAGGTAGAGAACAAAGGGAAAATAGCAGCAGGCACTGTGGGAGGGGCACAAAACTCTGGCAGGACCCTTCCATCTCCCTCATTGAGCAAAGCCAAAAGAGAAATAAATCTCAAATCCAACCCAACTCAAAATTAGATCAACTCAAAACACCTGCACCAAAGTCTTTTAGCAAAAAAAAGGCATGTCCATTTCTAGTTCTTAGTTTCTACTATCCTACATAAAATGTCCAACTTCCAGGAAAAAAATTGCAAAGCATACCAAAAAGCCAGAAAATCACACAGGCAAATACAAGCAGTCATCAGAAACAGACTCAGGAAGGATACAGATGTTAAAACTGACAGGGAATATTAAATGACTACTGAATATGTTAAATAGTTAAGTATATTTAAATAACAATATGTTATAGGCTCTAATGGAAAAAACAGATAACATGTAAAACCAGATGAGTAATTTCAGCAGAGTTGGAAACTATGCTGGAGGATTAAAAACAAAAAACAAAAACCTGTAACAGTGATGAAGAATATCTTCAACAGACTTATCAACAGAATTAACACAATCAAGGGAAGAATCAGTGAACTTGCAGATAGGTATGTAAGAAATTACCCAAACTGAAACATAAAGAAAAAAAGAAGAAGAAAAACATAAAAAAAGAATCCAACAGTTGTAGGATGAAATCAAACTACAGTTACTCTTGAATAATGCAGGGGAGTTAAGGGCGCCAACCCCACACACAGTCAAAAATCCACACAACTTCTGACTCCACAAAAACTTTATTAATAGCATACTGTTGACTAGAAGCCTTACTAATAACATAAACAGTTGATTAACACATATTTTCTATGTTCTATGTACAATATACTATATTCTAACAATAAAGTGAACTAGAGAAAAGAAAATGTTACTAAGAAAGTCATAAGGAAGAGAAAATACATTTACAGTACTGTACTATATTAAAAAAAATTCATGGATAAGCAGACCGACAGAGTTCAAGTTTGTATTGTTTATGACTAATGTGTTTAAAGAAAAAAAAGACTACTGTATTTAATATACACAAAGTCAAAAATACAGAAGAAAAAAAGGGAAAAAATAGTAATTTTCAAAACCAACTAAAGAGAGCTTGCAGTTGCATAACACTGTGAATATACTAAATACCAGTGACCTGTACATATTAATATGGTTCACTACATGTAATGTTAATCTCAATTAAATAAAAGAAAAAAGAATCTTTAACCCACTGAGCCACCCAGGCACCCCCTGAAAAAAAGAATCTTTAAAACCAGATCCAAGAATACGAAGCAGAACTACAAAAGCTACACACACACATACACCCCCTTAGGCAGATCATACTCAAACTGCTGAAAAACAAACACAAAGAGAAAATCTTGAAGGCAGCCAGAGGAACAAATATAAGAAAATAAATAGACTTCTTTCCAGAAACCATGCAAGCTAGAAAATAAGAGAGTAACATTCAACTTTAAAGTGCTGAAGGGGGAAAAAACTGTCAACCCAGAATTCCATACCCACTGAAAACATCTTTCAAAAATGAAGAAATGAAAACTTTCTCAGAAAAACAAGAAACTGTGAGAATTTATTGTCACCAAACCAACCCTACAAGAAATATTAAAGGAAGTAGCTCAGGCAGAAGGAATATGATACCCGACAAAAATTTAAATCTACTCAAAGAAAGTTAACAAATGTAAGTAAAATAAAATTATTTTCTCCTTACATTTTACTGTTCTAAAAGAAAACTGACTACCTGAAGTAAAAACTGTCACAACATACTGTGTTTATAGCATTTGCAAAACTAAAATAACATGACAATAACAATTTAAAAAATGGGACAGAAGAATTGGAAATACCATGCTATACGGCCATCAACACTAAACATGGAGCAGTATATTATTATTTAAATGTAGATTCTGATTGTTTAAAGATTATTTTGTAAAACCTGGGACAACTACTATAAAAATTTCATGAAAAGTATAACAATAAATCAATAGAAGAGATAAAATTAGCAGGCAAAACTTTAATAAAATAGTTCTATAGTCTCAGCATATCTCCACACAAGATATTTACTAATTACAAAGAGGAAAATATTAACCACAGTGAAGAGACCTAGAAGACATCACCTAAGGCAAATGTCAAAGTTAACATCACCAGTAATAAGACATACTGACATCATGTACCTTCTGGTACACTGAGAAAGGCACAAAATTATATCTGTGATATTCTTTCCAAGAATACATATATGTTCAGAGTATTAAGAGAAAATATCAGAGAAATTCAAACTCAGGAATATGCTACAAAATACCTGATCAGTACTCTCCAAGAGTGTCACAGTCATGAAACAAAGAATAACTGAGGAATTGTCAGAGATTGGAGAAGGTTACAGAAACACAAAGAGTAAATGCATTGTGGATTTTAGATTGGATCTTGAATTTTAAAAAAAGTACATTAGTAAAATATCTAGTAATATTCAAATAAGGTCCATAGATTAGTTAATATTGTACCAATAGCATAACAATACTACTGTAATAAGTATTACACTAAAAACTACCCATAGTACTGTGCCAGTTTTACCAATTTTCCCCAACTGCACTGTGGTTATGTAAGATGTCAATGTTAACAGAAATTTGATAAAGGATATTAAGAACCCTGAACTATTTTGCAACTCTTCTATAATTCCTTAACATTTTTAACCCACTGAGCCACCCAGGCGCCCCTGATAATTCCTTAACATTTTTAAATAACCTCATGTTCTAAACACACTGTTATCAGTCATTGTATGTTTTAAAAATATTCATCCTCTATGCATTAAGTCAATTACTAAGAAAAAAATATAAATCCAAATTCAAACCTAGAATTTATGAGAGTGCTATTAGACTTGCCATATCCCTAAAATACAGACCTCTGCCTATGGAGACTACTGGCCTCTAGAACTATACCTTAATTTTGACATTCAGAAAAAGGTAATAAACTTCCTGGTTGAGAAAAAAAAAATGCCAAATGTTAGCAATAATATAGCAATACATTAGGACTACTCAATTATCTTCAAAGATAGCTTCTACACAGCTGCTAACCATAGATTTATTAAAGGTATAACATAATGCATTTCTCTAGGTATATATATGAATCAATATGTATACTTACCCATAAAGTCCTTACTTAAACACTCTAATTCAAAGTCATTTTTTTTGAAGATTTTATTTATTTGACACAGAGAAAGAGAGAGAGGGCAGGCAGAAGTGGCAGACAGAGAGAGAAGCATGCTCCTGGCTTAGCTGGATCTCAGCTGCATCCCAGCCCCTGGGATCATGACCTGAGCCGAAGGCAGATGTTTAACCAACTGAGTCACCCAAGCACCTCTAGATGAAAGTCATTTTAATTCTTTTAACGATATTACACATTCTCTTTAAAAGTGTGTGTGTATATGCCCACATGTTGGAGTGAAGGGAAGAGGGAAAATGGAGCAAAGGCGAAGTATTAAAAGAATAGTAGTATCACAATAATGGATACAAAGCTTCAGAAACAAGGGTTCCCACTGAAGGAAGAGGCTGCTAGGAAACAAAAAGGGTAAGAGTTCAAGTGAGCCTTAGCGGAAGGATAAAATCTGATTATCAACAAGGAAAAGGAAAGCATGAACTCGGCAATAAGAATACTTATGGCAAGTTGAGATTATAGGCTAATTTGGCTGTATGAATCATACATGCTCTAGAGTTATGGAAGCTCATTCATAATGAATAGGCAGGGTTAAATGACAGAAGATATGAAAGATGGCCCAAAATCTGTTAACAGAGGTATTCAAAGAACAACTCCACTGCTCAGCTTCCTGTAACTAAACTGGATATAGATAAAACATAGTTTACCCTAGAGTACCTTGGTATCTGAAGAACTACATAACTATGTCTTTAAGACAGAACAAGTATATGCTGGGGAGAAATCCATGCACATGGGAGGAAGCATTAGAGGAGTACACCAAAAATATAAAAAAATTACTAAAACATCAAGTTAAACAAAATACAAACCAAACAACAAAATCCAAAAATAGATTATTAAAAGAAAATGAAGTTACTAAGAGCAGATGTTAAGCATTCTTACCGCAAAAAAATTTTTTTAATTAAAAAATTAGTAAGAGGGGACGCCTGGGTGGCTCAGTTGGTTGGGCAGCTGCCTTCGGCTCAGGTCATGATCCCAGCATCCTGGGATCGAGTCCCACATCGGGCTCCTTGCTCGGCAGGGAGCCTGCTTCTCCCTCTACCTCTGCCTGCCTCTCTGTCTGCCTGTGCTCTCTCTCTCTCTCTCTCTCTAACAAATAAATAAATAAAATCTTTTAAAAAAAATTAGTAAGAAAATAAAGAAAGTGACAACCCAGGGAGGTATTAGAAAACATAAATTTTTATGCGAACATTTTAACTACCTCTTACTTAAAAGTACAGAAGTGTAACTATAATTATATTATCGTTAAGTAGCAAAATTTTTTAAAACTGCCAGCATAAAGAATTATGAAACGGGAATTTTAGGGGCGCCTGGGTAGTTCAGTCGGTTAAGTGGCTGCCTTCGGCTCACGTCATGATTCCAGGGTCCTGGGATTGAGCCCTGCATCAGGCCCCTGCTCAGCGGAGAGCCTGCTTTTCCCTCTCCCTCTGCCTGCAGCTCTGCTTACTTGTGCTATGTCTCTCTATCTCTCTTCAAATAAATAAATAAAATCTTTTAAAAAAGAAAATGGGAATTCTAACTGGCATATTACTTTTTCTTTTCTAAGCACACACTGATTTATGTCCGCTGATCCTCGGAACCTGATCCTCGGAACCAGCAAGAGGAACTGTAAGTCATCACATTTACAAGTGTGCTAACTACTGACTTTGGTGCAATATTTTGTTTAAACCAATTCCAGTGACAGAAATAACGTAGCTGAGTATCATATAGCAAGGCACTGGAGGAAAATAAACCCATTTTTAAAAGCAAGCTGTAGGTTACCAAGCTTTACAAAATATCAAGATCAAAGTGCATCCAATTGAACTACATAATTTTAAAAACAAAACCTTTAAATTTTCATTTTCTTTTAATGTTCAAGCTTTAAATAGCATATACTATCTCTTTCAGAATTAGCATGAAGCTTTTAGCTTAGTTTTACTGCAGTGAGCTGACTCCTCATGATTTCAATTAAATAGTTTAACTCTATGTTCTGAAACACAGGTTAGATAAGTATACTAGAAATCATAAGTAAGTAAGTAAGTAAGTAAATAAATAAATAAATAAATAGATGTCACAGTTCCAAATTTCATTTAACAATGGACACTATCCATTAATCATCAAATAAGCATACCACTTTTTTACTAGGTCTTAAAATCTCCAAACTTTTACCTACCACCAGTTTTATAAAAGAGGTATTTGGTTCATGCAAGGAAGTAACTCTAGAACTTGATTATATTTAAAGGAAAAGTAACACAATATAGAGCAAAATCCAATGAAAAACAAGCAGAAAGTCAAGCTGCAGTCAGGGGTAAAAATGAAGACCTCAAACAGTTCTGTTTTGGTAACGTGAGGTTAGCAAACTGAGAATTTCATGTTTGTAAAAACATAAGTTTCCTCTGAAAGGTATAAAACAGCATTTTTTTTCCAAATATTATATTTGTCAGAGAAAGAGGGGACAAGCAGGGGGAGTGGCAGGCAGGGGGAGAAGCTGCTCCCTGCTGGGCAAAGAGCCCTACACAGGATCCCAGGACCCCAGGATCATGATCTGAGCCAAACAAAGGCAGACATTTTACCAACTGAGCCACCCAGGCATGCATCTCTAGAAAACAATTCTTTCATATCTGCTTAATCACACTTTAAATAGCAGTAGTCTTTTGTTTGTTTGTTTAATTTCATTTATTTATTTGAGAGAGAGAGAGCACACACAAATGAGCAAGGGGAGGGGCACAGGTACTAGGAGGAGACACACACCCCTTGCTGAGCAGGGAGCTGGATGCTGGGTTTGATCCTAGGACCCTGAGAGCATGACTTGATGCTTAACCACCTGAGCCACCCAGGTGCTCCGAAACAGCAGTAGTCTTTCACTGTACTTAAGTTCTCTGTTAAGATGCAGAACTGATGAAAAACTTCAAACAGACTAGTTCAGGTGATGGGTTTTCTTTATGATAGCACAACCAGAAATAAACATAAGGGGCAAAAAAACAGAAACAATTTGTTTGTGAAACATATCACTTAAAAAGCTACAATAGGAGAAGACCATCTAAATACTATTAGTGAGATAATGAAATCAGCCCAATCATATTCCTTGGGGAATCTGGGTTTTCCTCCCTCTTTTCTCAAACTTCATTATGCCAGATAAGGAATAGTAATAGCAGTAAGAATCAGAAATCTTAACAGCAAGGACTTTTCAAGTATGCAAATGATGGAGATGGAAAACAGACTTAAAAATTTAAGTGTACTAATAATAAAAGCAATCAAATAAGCGTTTATTAAACAAGTGGTCAGGTGCCAAGACAAAATTAATAAGAAACACAATCCCTTTCTTCTAGAATCTTGGAATCTACTTGAAAACAATGCATAAACATATTTAACGTACTAGTAGGTAACTACAGCTCTTTCATTTGACAATATGAAATTAGCTGTGATAGAAAGAAAAATAAAGGAGCAAAAAGAAGATAACTAGACTGGGTATGGAAAATCTAGTAACTGTAAACCATGACTTCAAAGTATGGACATTTCTATGGACTGACAGACAAGGGTTCAAAAATCACAGTTTTATTCCTTATCAAATAGAGGCACAAGCATGGACAGTTTACTTAACTTTATAGGGCCTCAATTTCTCATCTATAAAATAAAGCTAATACCTACCTATCCACCTTTCAGAACTGCTGTGAAGATTAAATGAAATACAGGTAAACTACTTGACATGATACCTAGCACAAAGTACACCCTCAATAAAAGGACAAGACAGAAGACACAGGACTGTAGACGAATGAACAAACTGAAAAACTGAAAACTTCTGTAAAACAATGGCCTTACAGTACCTTAAAAAGAAGAAAAACAAAGAAGGCTATAGCAAAGGAGGAGAAATTGATAAAATGAGATATTCCTTCATAATAACTTCTCTTTTGTTATAGCAAGGATCTGTGTAAATATAAGCCAGTGTCTAATGGCCATTGATGAAGGGCAGCACTCAATGCTTGGCTGCTTTCTGATGACAACAGAGACTCATTATATCACTGGCTAAACTGGTTCATTCATAAAACTGCAGGTGTTCCCAACACTGTATAAAATAGAAAAGCAGTGCACACTCAAGGAACTCTATAACCACATCCTGAGTAGGGTAGTAGAAGAAATTTTTCTAAGGAATTTTAGGATAATCACTAGGATAAATTCAAAAGTCAAAACTGGTAGAATGAAAATATCTCAAGGCACCTCAGTGAATCTTAAAATTAGACAAATTATGTGCATGGTAATTTTCCTTGCATTTGACTTTTCAGTGTTAATCAATTTATTATAAACTTCTATTAATACAAATCTATCACTAAAGACCAGTAATTCAGTAATGATCCAAAAATAGTCTGATTTGTTTCACTTTTGCCTTAAGTTGAAATACATAGTTAAAGATAAATACAAGCACACTGAATAGAGTCTTTCTTCAGTAAAACAGCTATGTCAGCACAGGCAGAAAACTAGGGCAGAACTAGTGCAAAGTTTAAAAATCATTTCCTAAGAGCAGAGTACTTAAAATGCAGTAGGACTAGGTTAACATTTACTTTTACTTTATTTCACTTAGTACTGAGTTATCAAATATATGTCAAATATCTTTTCCTTGATTTTCTAAAGGTTACTGGGAATTTTATTTTATTGAAGGAGTTTCATTTATACAGACCTATGAAGCAACTGGCATGTATCTTGTCTTGCCATTATCCACATCATAAAGTTGTTAAACATCATAAACTTGTTAAAAAGATTTAACAAAATGGTATGCGTACAAGTATTTCAAACACTTATGAAATTCTACTAAAACATTTGTTTATATTACTATTCACAGTTGACTCATTTTTGTAGAATCTCAAGAGGAATTAGGACATAAATCAATTCTTCATAAATATTTCATGTATCTAGAGATCTTGACTATAATTTAGGCCAAACAGCTTATTTCATATACAGAAGTTAAGAAAGAAGTAACAGCCTAAACTCAAAAAAATAATGACAAGAGATTTGGAAATCCAGGACCAGCTCCTGATTCAAGACGAATGCAACCGATTTTCACTATGGTTACCTGCCTCACATTTTGATTTCTCAAACTGTATAGATTTCTATTCTCTACTGGCACAAATTCTTCTACACTAAAAACATGAAAAGGGACACTGGGTCAACTCTGGATCTAGATTAGAATTTATAGTGATCACATAGCATGCCTGCATATAAGAAGGCAATCCCTTAGTAAAAGATTCTACTCCACTGGCAATAATGCTTCCTTACATATTCATCTTTCAGTATATAAACTGAAAATACTCATCTGCAAGGAAGGAATCAACTATAACAACATTAATCCTCTCTTAAATGTAAGTGCAGGACAAGGTGAAAACTCAAAAGACTGAGGTGGATGGAGGAAGGCAGAGTACAACTAGTCTTCATTTCAAATAAAAAAACAACCTGAGATACTTCCCAATAGAATTAAAGTTCATGTTATTTTGCTTTCAGAATTTTAGCATATAACCCAACCTACAGTTACCCCAAAATAAACACAGTCAACTGTGAAGTATTTAAAACGGGGTTTGGAAGAACTAGTTTACCAATAGCTATATAATGAAAATAAGGTACAGGATCAGGGTAAGTGACTAGTGACTGAAATTCCTGGAACTCAGCTATATATCTATATAGAAAATTTTTTACTTGTGTATCTAAATCTATAAAACAGCTAAAATACGCACAATCATTATTTCTCAGGAAGTCATTACCATTTCTAAGTATGTTATACATGTCTAAGAGACCATATGTCTTACCAATTTTTCAGAATATTTCTCAAAGTCAGATACCATATACTGTTAATATTTTTAAGCTCCCACTGTATCTAGCATAAATTTGGATACACTGTAAGCACTCAGTACTGACATAATTAGTTTTTTGTTTTGGGGTTTTCTTAAAATCTTCACAATCCCAGATTGTGGTACCTAACTCAAATTCCTCTATACTTCTCTAGCAAAATAGGCACAAAAACAGAGGAGGAGAGGATGAACTGATGCATACAGGCAATTTAAAATATAGACATCTCCGAGGTTTAAAATACAAACTGTTCCATAAGTGTCCATAAAATATAGAGCAGTGATAATCATAATTTAGAAAGACAAAATAACAATGCACAGGCAAAATATATAAAACATCATATAAAAAGTTCCATGAACCTAATGAAAAGTTTGAATCATGAGTTATTCAAAATGTTCAAGTTTTGTTTTTTAAAAACAACAAGATAAAGTGTCGTATAAATAGGAAAATGAGAAAATGTATAGAGGAGGATAGTTACACAGCACAGCAAATTATTATGGTGGATACAGATGAATTATTTTCAGAAAAAAGCCACCTAGGACATTTATTTCAAAAGAAACCCTAAGTTTAAAGTTTTGAGAGATAGTCTAATGCTTTTGCTTGGGCCCATTAAAGTGTGAAATTACATTTCTGCAGAAATTTAACACCAGTGTTTTTAACCTAAGTGCTGTTACAGTATTTTCCAAAATCAAGTTAACTCAGAAATAGTTGAAGAGTATTTCTACCATTCAATTATTTAACACTATCTGGAAAAATTGTCCTTTGCAGTATTCTAGATAGACTGGATTGGAAAATATGCAGAACCAACTGATGTTTTACCCTTCAAAGCTAATGAACATGGACCAACAGAAGGACATTAGGAAAAAACTTATATTACCCCCAAATGGTAATTTTCAGATGAAGGACTTGCAGTCCATTATTCCAAGCCCATGACCTTACTTAACTTCTCTTATCCTCATACTCCTCTTATCAATACCATGCAAGAGTGGCTTAGTAGGATTTTTTTTTTCATTTTAACAGTTTTTATTTCAAGTCACATTAGTGGGATTTTTAATCTAAAGCAACAATTTGCATCAGCCTCTCCAAAGAATACCGTAAAAATACACAAACTAAATAAAGTAATGCACTTGCTACTGAAAACAACAACAACAACTTCAAGACAAGAAATCTGGGACATTATTCTGAGTAAGGTCCTGACATTTCCCGCCTCCACACAGAAATCATGTATGTATCATCTATGCAGCGCTTTAATAAAAATATAACACAATGGATTAGGAGGATGATGGCAGAGTAGGAGGACCTTAGGCTCACCTCATCCCACAAATACAACTAAGTAACTATCGAATCACCCAAAATACAACAGAAACCGGCCTGAAGACTGGCAGAACAAACTCCACAACTAAAGGAAGAAAAGAGGCCACACTGAAGAAGGTACAAAGTTCAGAGACATAGGTTGGGAAACAAACAGATCATGGCCACTGCAGTGCAGAGAAGGGTGAGAGATCAGACTAATACACGAGAACACTTGGGAAAATGAAAAGGCCATAGCAACTAGCTTAGAAAGCAACAGGTCTCAATTTGGAGAGTTCTTAAACCCAGCAGAGCTTAAAGCCTGGAGTTCTGAAGGTCAACATACCTTGATCTGGGAGAACTGAAAGGACATTGTGGCTGCTCCTAAACAGAAAGCAGGACAAACAGCCCATGGACATACAGCATTGAGATAGCATTCTGAAGAGGAGTTGAGGCACATGGTAAACCAGCTATGTGCTCATCCCAGAGCATGTCCCAGAGAGGCAGCATTCACAGAGAGATCCCTCCAGAAACAAAAGACCTGGCAGGTGGCATTTCCCTTCCCCACCCCTCAGCATGAACACAGGGCCACCTGCGGGAAGCAGCACAGTGCTGACACTTGCTACCTAATTTGCTTAAACCAAGCCCTGCCTCCCACATTCCAGAAGAACCACACTTCCCACTCACACTTGCCTCAGTCAGAAGCGGACTGGTCTCTCCCCAAGAAGACCCACCCAAACCACTACTGATACCATGACTCTAGACCCAGGAGTTTTGCAAGGCCTTGGTTCCAGTAGCAGCAATGACAGATCTTATTTCACAAGCAGACCAGAGTACCTAGTTAAAACATGCCACATTGAGGCCAAGGACCAAACACTGCTCACACCAGGCAAAGAGACCCTCTGCAGACAACTGGCCTAAAGGATACAGTGGTCAACACAAAACAGTAGAGCACACACAGCACCCCTGGAGACCCTCCCAGAGGCACCAGGTCCTGGGCAACAGGAGAGATTACGCTGTAGGGTACTAGAGGGCTTTTCCATGAAGCCATTACTCTCGAGGACAGGAGATATCAACCTTCCTACCACAGAAACAGATAAAATGGGAAGACATAGGAATCTGTTCTAAATTAAAGACTAAGACAAGGCCACAGATGGCAATCTAAGCAAAACAGATACAAATTACATGACTGATGGAAGAATTTAAAGCAATGATCATAAGGATACTCACTGGACTTGAGAAAAAAAGTGGTAGACATCAGTGAGACAGAGCAGAGATAAAGGGCTCAGTAAATGAATGAGAAACACAACTGATGGAATGAACAAGAGGCCGAAAGAGGCAGAGGAACTAATTAACGACCTGGAAGACAGAGTAATGGAAAGTAACCAAGCTGAACAAAAGAAAAAAGAGAATTATGCAAAACAAGAATACACTGAGGGAATTCAGTGACTCCATCAAACATAAAATGTTCAGATTAAAGGAGCCCCAGAAGAAGAGAGAAAAAAGGGGGCAGAGAATTTATTTGAAGAGAAAATAGCTGAAAACTTCCTTAATCTGGGGAAGGAAACAGAGAAAATAGCTGAAAACTTCCCTAATCTGGGGAAGGAGACACAGAGAACCCCCATCAAAATCAACAAAAGCAGACCCACAAGGCATACTGTAATTAAACTGGCAAAATATACTGATAAATAAAAATATTAAATGTAAGAAGACAAAAGAAGGCAGTTACATGCAAAGGAAACCCCATAATGCTGTCAGTGGATTTTTCAGCAGAAAATTTCCATGTCAGAAAGGAGTGGCAAGGCTATCAATCACAACAGAAACAGAGATAGAGTTTCCCAGACAAACTAAAACTGAAGGAATTTATGACCACTAAACAAGCCCTGCAAGAAATACTATAAAGGGGACTCTGAGTGGAAATGGAAGACAAAGAAAAAAATGGCAACATGAAGGTAGGTAACACAAAAGTAGTGAAAAATGAGTATTTCTGTAAAAAGCCAGTCAAGGAACTCACAATATAAAAGGATGCAATAATATGTGATACCATATACCTAAACAGGAGGAGGAAAGGAGAACAAATGGGTTCAAACTTAAACAACCCTCAATGTAATATAGACTGCTATATGCACAAGATGTTATATACAAACTTAATGGTAACCACAAACCAAAAACTACTAATCCACAAAGAATAAAAAGAGAAAGAAATCCAAATGTATCACTAAATAAAATAAGTAAACCATGAAAGAAAGGAAGATAAGCAAGGATCAGAGAAAGTCTTCAGACAAGCACGATACCAGTAATAAAAAGGCAATAAATACATTTCTATCAGGGCACCTGGGTGGCTCGGTGGGTTAAAGCCTCTGCCTTTGGCTCAGGTCATGATCCCAGGATCCTGGGATCGAGCCCCGCATCAGGCTCTCTGCTCAGCAGGGAGCCTGCTTCCTCCTCTCTGCCTGCTTCTCTGCCTACTTGTGATTTTGTCTGTCAAATAAATAAGATCTTTAAAAAAATACATTTCTATCACTAATTACTTTGAATAAGCTGACTAAACACTCCAATCAAAAGACACAGGAAGGCAGAATGTTTTTTTAAAAGACCCATCTATAGGCTGCCTGCAAGAGACTCATTTCAGACCAAAAGACAGCTGCAGATTTAAAGGGAGAGGACAGAGAAACATTTATCATGTGAAAGGATGTGAAAAGAAAGCCAGCTATAGCAATACTTATATCAGACAAAACAGACTTTAAAATGAAGACTATAACGAGGGACAAAGGAGGACACTATATCATAATAAAGAGAACAATTCAACAAAAAGATATAACAATTATAAATATTTATGCACCCACCATGGATGTACCCAAATACATAAGATAGTTAATAACAAACATAAAGGAACTAATCAACAGTAACACAATAACAGTAGGGGATTTTAACAACCCACTTACATCACTCTAAACAGAAAATCAACAAAGAAACAACAGTTTTAAATGACACAGTGGACCAGGGGGGATTTAACAGTTATATTCAGAACATTCAATGCTAAAATAGCAGAATACACATTTTTTTCAAGTGCACATGGAACATTCTCCAGAACAGATCACCTACTAGGCCATAAAACAAGCCCCAACAAATTTTAAAAGATTTAAGTCATACTATGCGTCTTTTCTGACCACAACACTATGAACTAGAAGTCAACCACAAGAAAAAAATCTGGAAAGACCACAAATACATGGAGTTAAATAACATGCTATTAAATAATGAATGGGTCAACCAGAGAATAAAAGAAATTAAAAAGTACATGAAAACATGGGAAAATAAAACACAATGATAAAACATCTGGGGTGCAGCAAAAGTGCTTCTAAGAGGGAAGTTTACAGCAATATAGGCCTACCTCAAGAAGCAAGAAAAAAATCTCAACTAACCAACCTAGCCCTATACCTAAAGAAGCTAGGAAAAGACCAACAAAGAAAACCTAAAACCAGCAGACATCAACAAATAATGAAGATTAAAGCAGAATTAGATGAAGTAGAAACTAAAAAAAAATCAACAGAACAGATCAATGAGGGGTGCCTGGGTGGCTCAGTGGGTTAAGACTCTGCCTTCAGCTCAGGTAGTGGTCTCAGGGTCCTGGGATGGAGCCCCACTCCGGCTCTCCGCTCAGTGGGGAGCCTGCTTCCTCCCTCTCTCTGCCTGCCTCTCTGCCTACTTGTGATCTTGTCTGTCAAATAAATAAATAAAATCTTAAAAAAAAAAAAAAAAAGAACAGATCAATGAAACCAAGAGCTGTTTCTTGAGGAGGAAAAAAATCAATGAAATGGATAAACCTCTACCCAGACATATAGAGAAAAAAAGAAGAAGAACCCAAATAAATAAAATCACAAATGAGAGAAAATAACAACAAACACCTGAGAGATACAAACAATTATAAGAGAATATTATGATATACTACATACCAAGAAATTGGACAACCAGGAAGAAATGGATAAATTCTTAAAACATATAACCTACATAACCTACCAAAACCGAAAGAGGAAGAAATAAAATTTTGAACAGACTGATTACCAGCAATGAAATTGAATCAATAATCATAAAACTCCCAAAAAACAAAAGTCCAGGACCAAACAACTTCACAGGCAAATTCTACCAAATATACATACATATATTTATTTATTTAATTCACTGCCATGAGAACATAAACATTTATTTTTAGGATTATCTTATTTAAATTTTAGTTAACATACAGTGCAATACTGGTTTCAGGAGTATAATTCAATGATTCATCACTTACATACAACACCCAGTGCTTATCACAAGTGCTTTCCTTAATACCCATCACCCATCTAGCCCATCTACTACCCACCTCTCTCCATTGATCCTCAGTTTGTTCTCTATCATTAAGAATCCCTTATGGTTTGTTTCTCTCTCTCTTTTTCTTTTCCTCCTTCCCATATATTCATGTTTCCTTTCTTAAATTCTACATATGAGTGAGATCATATGGCATTTGTCTTTCTCGGACTTATTTCACTTAGGATAATATACTCTAGCTCCACCCACATTGTTGCAAATGACAAGATTTCAATTTTTTGATGGTAGAGTAATATTCCATTATGTGTGTGGGGTGTGTTTGTGTGTGTGGTGTGTGTGACCTCCTTTTTATCCACTCATCTGCTGATAGATATCTGGGCTTTCTCCACTGTTTGGCTGTTGTTGATAATGCTGCTATAAACACTGGGGTGCATGTACCTCTTTGAATCTGTATGTTGGTATCCTTTGGGTAAATACCTAGTAGTTCAATTGCTGGATCATAGGGTAGTTCTATTTTCATCTTCTAAGGAAAGCTCCATACTGTATTCCAGAGTGGTTGCACCAGTTCACATCCTCACCAACAGTGCAAGAGGGTTCCCCTTTCTCTGCATCCTCACCAACACCTGTTATTTCTTGTGTTGTTCATTTTAGTCATTCCGACAAGTATGAGGTGGTATGTCATTGTGGTTTTGATTTCTATTTCCCTGACGATGAGTGATGTTGAGCATCTTTTCATGTCTATTAGACATCTGGATATCTTTTTTGAAAAAGTTACTCCTCATGTCTTCTGCTCATTCCTTAACTGGATTATTTGGTTTTTGGGTACTGAGTTTGAAAATTTCTATTCTATTTAGTACTAACCTCTTTATCAGATATGTCATTTGCAAATATCTTCTCCCAGTCCACAGGTTGCTTTTTAGTTCTGTTGACTATTTCCTTCACTGTGCAGAAGCTTTTTATATTGATGCAGTCCCAACTGTTTATTTTTGCTACTCTGAAGAACAGTATGGAGGTTCCTTAAAAAGTTAAAAATAGAACTACCCTACAATCCAGCAATGGCACTACTGAGTATTTACCCAACGATTACAAAAACCCTAATTTAAAGGGATACATACACCCCAAGGTTTATAGCAGAATTATTTAAAATAGCCAAATTATGGAAGTGGCCCAAATGCCCACTGATCAACAAATGGATAAAGAAGATGAGGTATATACATACAATGGAATATTATTTGGCCATAAAAAAGAATGAAATCTTGCTATTTACAACTAGTGGAGCTACAGAGTATAATGCTAAGTGAAATAAATCAGTAAGAAAAAGACAAATACCATATGATTTCACTCATATGTGTGACTTAAACAAAACAAAGGAGCAAAGGGGAAAAAAAAGGAGAAACAGATAAATCAAGAAACAGACTCTTAACTATATAGGACAAACTAACAGTCACCTCAGAGGGGAGGTGGGCAGAGGAGATGGGTGAAATATGTGGGGGATTACGGAGTGAACTTGTTATGATGAGCAGCAAGTGATTAACACAAAAACTTCTTTTAAAAGAATACAAAAATATTTTTTAAAAAGATTATAGTATGGTAAAAGCATGGATTTGGAGCCAGGTCATACAAACATTTATACATTTTGACAAGTGCTTGGGGACGCCTGGGTGGCTCAGTGGTGCTGCCTTCGGCTCAGGTCATGATCCCAGAGTCCTGGGATCGAGTCCCGCATCGGGTTCCTGCCTCTCTCTCTGCCTCTGCCTGCCTCTCTGCCTGCTTGTGTGCTTTCTCTCTCTCTTTCTGACAAATAAATAAATAAATAAAATCTTTTAAAAACAAATTTTTTTTTGACAAGTGCCTGAACATGCCCTATATGAAAAATAAGGAAGCTCTGGCTTAATAAAATAGGCAATCTCAAAAATGTATATATTTGATAAAGATTTAAATTAGTGAAACTATACTGGAAGGCAATTTAACTATAAATACCAAAAACATACACACACACACAATTTGATACAGAAATACACTTATGAATTGAATTTATTTGTTATCTTTTAGGAAAATTAATAGGTTAAGTATGCAAGGAAGAATGTCCAAGAATATTTTCTACAGTAGTGTGTGTAATAGCAAAATACTGCAAAAATCCTAAGTGTCTAACAGCACAGCACTGATTGGTAAAATTATTACGTTACAACCACCCCTTGGCATACCATGCAAACATTAAATGAACATTATAAAGAATGAGCAGTTAGCCACATTTACTTAGACATTCAAGACAGGTTGTTAATTGAAAAGTGCAGATTACAAAATAGTAGGACTAGAATTACCTCATTTATATAAAAAAATTTAATCACGCAATTAAGAGAAAATACCCTTGCATAATACGCTAGAAAATGTTAATTGTACAAGCAGAAAATAGAGGCCTTTTGTATTTTAAGTAAAAAAGTTAACAGCAGTAAATCTACACAAAACATAGACAATTGATAGTTGATTATATCTACATATCTAATTTCAGTTCTACAAGCACACATTTCAAGTTTTGACCTCTGAAAATTAACACTTCTTCAGAATTGTAATTTAGACTTTTTTTAAGATTTCAAAGCACTCAGGGACACCTGTGTCATCCCAACACAACCAGTACTGTTCCTGTACTGTTAAAAAAAATTCATGTTTAGTTTGCCTTGCAATTGTAATTACAATTCTGTGAAGGTATAGTGAGTGCTGTGCCAGAATTTGAGTTAGTGCCTCCCCCCCACTCAAAAAACTAAACCACCTCTATAATAAACTCTCCAAAGTTCATTTTTTTAAAATTTTTTTTAAAAAGCACACAACAAAATATGAGTTAATAGCTTTAGAAAGGAATGATCATCAGTGAGCAGCCCAGGAAGTGAAGGGAAAACATCAAATAGAATTCTTCTGACATTCAGACAACTCTGCATTTTCTCTCCTACCAAGCATCTGCACCAAAATATTACAGGAGAAGAGGAACCTTAATTCATAGTAACATAAGAGAAGAACTTTAAGAATTATTCAAATTATCTAAGAATTCATAATAATTTAGTAATTTAATACTAAAC
This sequence comes from Taxidea taxus jeffersonii, assembly GCA_003697995.1. Classification (NCBI taxonomy): domain Eukaryota; kingdom Metazoa; phylum Chordata; class Mammalia; order Carnivora; family Mustelidae; genus Taxidea; species Taxidea taxus. The sequence goes on along the minus strand of RCUC01143745.1, from coordinate 103,145 downwards.
TAAACACAAACTTCATACTAAAGACATTCAGAGTTTATTCATTCAGATTAGAGTTATAAATGGGCTATGATATGCTAAATCACCTGTAAAGAAAATTAAAGACATCAAAGAATTAATAAAATTTGGTTACTGGTCCAAAAAAAAGAAAAAATTTCTTGAAATAACTCAGAGAAAAACAAATATTGTATGATCTCACTTACATGTGGAATCTAAAAGAAAATGAAATTCATAGAAACAGATTAGATTGTTGATGGCTAGGGATGGAAGGACAGTGAGTGAAAGTGATCAAAGAATACAAATTTCAAAGTATAAAAGGACTAAGTTCTGGTGATGTAATGTATAGCAAGGTAACTATAGTTAACAGTACTACACTGTACACTTGAAAATAGTTAAAAAAGTAAATCTTAAAAGTTCTTATCACACACAAAAAAATAACCATATAAGGTGATGAATGTGTTAACTCACCTTATTGCAGTGATCATTTCAAAATATGTGTGTGTATCAAATCATCACTATACACCTTAAATTTACACAATGTTATACATCAGTTATATCTCAATAAAGCTGGAAAAAAGAAAAAAAATAAAAGTACTTACCACTAAGTCCCAATTATTTTGTTCAAGCAATGTAATAGCTTCATCAATGTTTTCAATGCCAGTACATGCCTGGAAGCAAAGTGAGAATTTTAGATACAAGTTTGGGAATGAAGAGGTTAATCTTAAAAAAGTAAAAAGCATAAATGTGCTATTTCACTTTTTAAAAGGTGTCTGAATAAAGCCACTAAATACCTAACATTTCTGAGCATTTTACAAATATGGTTTGAAAACTGTTAATTATAAAATAAATTTACATTGCACTGAAATAAAAGACAATAAATTAAAGCAATAAAAGAAAGCATGTCTAAATGTTGAACTTTGGAGCCCAGAATGATCTGGAGATTTCTAATTGCCCAGAACAATTTTTATTAAAAAGTTTTGTTTTTTTTTAAAGATTTTATTTATTTGACAGAGAAAGAGCACAAGTAGGCAGAGCAGCAGGCAGAGGGAGAGGGAGAAGCAGGCTCCCTGATCAGCAAGGACTTGATCCCACAACCCTGGGATCATGACCTAAGCCAAAGGCAGACACTTAACCAACTGAGCCACCCAGGCGCCCCTATAAAAAGTTTCAACATGGGGGCGCCTGGGTGGCTCAGTGAGTTAAAGCCTCTGCCTTCGGCTCAGGTCATGATCCCAGGTTCCTTCAGGCTCTCTGCTCAGCAGGGAACCTGCTTCCTCCTCTTTCTCTGCCTGCCTCTCTGTCTACTTGTGATCTCTGTCTGTCAAATAAATAAATAAAATCTTTTAAAAAAAAAAGTTTCAACATGGCTCCACACTGGGCATGTAGCCTACTTTAAAAAAAAAAAAAAAGCTTCTCACAGACAACCTTGTAAAAATAAGAACTGCAATCCATACCTTATATACCTTATACAAAATTTAACTTAAAATAAATACCAGATTTTTTTTTTAAAGATTATTTATTTATTTATTTATTTGACAGAGAGAGATCACAAGCAGGCAGAGAGGCAGGCAGAGAGAGAGAGGGAAGCAGGCTCCCTGCTGAGCAGAAAGCCCGATGCGGGACTCGATCCCAGGACCCTACGATCAAGACCTGAGCCGAAGGCAGCAGCTCAACCCACTGAGCCACCCAGGCGCCCCTAATAAATAACAGATTTAAAGTAAAACCTAAAACTCTAAGACTTGTAGATCTGTGCCATCTGCTTATGGTTACCACTAGACATACATGGCTAGCAAGACCCTGAAATGTGCCTCAACAGACTTAAGATGTGCTGTTAAATTACACATAAGGACAGGATTCAGTACAAAAATAAAAATGTAAATACTTATTATTAATTTTTCATGGCATCTACCTGGCTCAGTTGGTAGAGCACGCAGTTCTTGATCTCTGGGTTTTAAGTTCGAGCCCCACATTAGATACAGAGATTACTTAAAAATAAAATCTTTAAATGTAATAAAAATAATAATTTTCCACTCAATGTGTATTGAGATGACCATTTTGAAAATGTTGGCTTAATTAAGACATAATGTTTAAGGGCACCTGGGTGACTCAGTCGTTAAGTGTCAACTTTTGGCTTAGGTCATGATCCGAGGGTCCTAGGACTGAGGCCTACGTTGGGCTCCCTGCTCAGGAGGAACCTACTTCTCCCTCTCTCACTCCCCCTTGTTCCCTCTCTCACTGTGTTTCTGTCAAATAAATAACAATAAATAAAATCTTTTTTTTAAATGTTCAAATTAATTTCACCTGCTTTTCTTTAATTTTTTTAACATGGATACTAAAAGCTTTTTAATTACATTTATGACTTGCATTCTATTTTTAATACTGAAAACAGAGAAAGGAATCTTCATGAGTTTTAGATACAACAGCAAAAGCAAAACCCAAAAAATTGGTAAAATGGACTTCTTTAAAAGTAAGAACTACTGCTCTTTGAAAGACACTGTTAAGAGAATGAAAAGGCAAGCCACAGACTGGGAGAAAATACTATAAAACACATCTAACAAAGGACTAATAACTACAATATAAGAATTCTCAAAACTCAATTAAAATAAATAATAAATAGCAAAAGATTTCAACAGAAACTTCCCCAAAGAAGATACACAAATATACACGAAAAAATGCTCAACAGCATTAGTCAACAGGAAAATGTAAAACAAACACAGAGATATTCCACTTCAGTACATTAGAGTGCTAAAATCCAAAACACTAACAATATCAAGTGATGGTAAGGATGCAGAAAAAACAGAACTCTCATACACTGACATATGTGTGATGTACAAATATATCTCAAAATTATATGTCCACTTTACAAAAGAGGTTAGCAATTTCTAAGAAAGTTATGACACAGTAATCCCATTTCCTAGGTATTTACTTATCCTAAAGAAATCAACTTACATTCACATGAAATTAAAAAATGAAAGTTTATAACAGCTTTATTCATAGTCAGTGAAAACAGAAGACTGCCCAAATGTCCTTCAACTATACATTCATACAATAGAAAACTACTCAGCAACAAAAATGAACAAATTATTGACAACTGAAAACGATGTTGAGAAATCCTCAGATGCATTATGCTAAGTGAAAACCAACCTCAAAAGGATACATACTGCGTAATTCCATCTACATGACATTTTAGAAAAGACAAAATTATAAAAACAAAAAACATATTATTACCAGAGGTCTAGGGTAGGAATAAGGGTTGACTACAAGCACCAAGAGGGACATTTGGGGAGCAAGGCAGGACAAAATTTGATTCCTTGATACCACAAAAATGCAACAAAGCAAACAAGACATTAAAAAATGCAATTTTATTTTAAGCCGAATGAAAAAAACAGGGATAACGAAAGGTTCTAAAGAGAGTAGATTAAATGCAATTATCCAGTCTGAGGAGCACAAAGAAAAATGAACAAAGCTGAAGAGATATATAAGACCCCACCAAGCGTAACAATATACTCATAATAGGGAGTACCCGAATGAGAAGAAATAAAGAAGCAGAAAGAATATTTGAAGAAATAATGGCTAAAAACTTAACTATATTTGGTTAAAAAAAAACAAGAAACTACCCATTCAAAACATTCAACAGAGTCCTGAAAGAATAAATGCAAAGACATCCATACCAAAACAATTACAATTGAGAGATCAAAAGCCAAAAAGAATGATGAAAGTAGAAAGAAATAAGTACTTCATGCACGAGAGATTCCCCAATAAATTAACCATTAACTTCTCATCAGAAATTATAAATGCCAAAAAGCAGTGGCATGATATATATTTAAAGTACAAAAAAAAAGAGGGGCGATAGGGTAACTGGGTTATGATTATTAAGGAGGACATGTGATGTAATGAGCACTGGGTATTATATGCAACTGATGAAACACTGAACTCTACATCTGGAACTAAATAATACACTATATGTTAATTAATTGAATTTAAATAAAATTAAACTTAAAAATAAAAATAAAATTTAAAATTTAAAAAAGCACACACAAAAAAAAACAAATAATAACCAAAAGCAAAAAACTGATCCTTTACATCTAAAGGGAAAATTAAGACATTCCTAGATGAACAAAGCTAAAGGAGGCCGACACTATTAGACCTATGCTACAAGAAATGGAAGAAGTCCACTAGGGGAAACAAAAGGACCCTAGACAGTAACTGGAAACCCTAAAAAGAAATAAAGAACACTGGTAAAAGTAGTTACATAGGTAAATACAAAAGCCAGTATTACTGTGTTTTTGGTTTATAACTTTTTTTTTTCATGATTTCACAAATGCATAAAATAAAATTATAAATTGACATTAATGAACACAGAATGTATAAAGATGCAAGATGTGATAACAACATAACGAAGGAGATATGGAGCTATACAGGAACAGATTTTATATACTACAGAAGCTAGGGGGGTATTTTTTTTAAATATTTTATTTATTTATTTATTTATTTGATAGAGACACAGTGAGAAAGGGAACACAAGCAGGGGAAATGAGAGAGGGAGAAGCAGACTTCCTGCTGAGCAGGGAGCCAAATCAATCCCAAGACCCTAGGATCATGACATGAGCCAAAGGCAGATGCTTAACAACTGAGCGATCCAGGCGCTCCTGAGCTGGTATTAATTCAAAACAAATTGTTATAAATTGGAGAGGCTATAATCCCTAGAGTAACCACTAAGAAAATAACTGACAGAAATAGAAACGAGAGAGGAATCAAAATAGTACAATACAAAAGAGTCAACTAAATAAAAAGGAGACAGTAAAGAAGGAATTGATAAAATTGAGGGGAAAAGTATGACATGCCAAAAACAAAGAGCAAAGTATCAGAACTAAAGGCATCCTTATCAGTAATTACTTTAGGTGTAAATGGATTAAACTCTCCAATAAGAAGGCAGAGATTAGCAGAATGGATAAAAATACATGATCCAACTGTACGCTGTCTACAAAAAATTCACTTCAGATCCAAAGACACAGAGGTGAAAAGTGAAAGAATGGAAAACATGTATGTGCAATTAGTAACCAAAAGAAAGGTTGGATGGCTATCCTAATAATCAGATAAAGTAGACTTTAAATCCAAAAATTTTATAAGAGAATAAAAATGACATTATACACTGATAAAACAATTTATCTTATAAAAGTAAGAAATATATACATACCTAATAACAGAGCCTCCAAAGTAAATGAAGAAAAAAATGACAGAATTGAAGGAGAAATAGTTCTACAGTAACAGTTCTACAGTAACAGTAACAGGGTACCAATATCCTACCTTCAATAAAGGACAGAAGTCAACAGAACATCAGTAAAGAGGGCACCTGGGTGGCTCAGTTGGTTAAGCAACTGCCTTCAGCTCAGGTCATGATCCTGAAGTCCTGGGATGGAGTCCCAGATTGGGCTCCCTGCTCTGCAGGGAGTCTGCTTCTTCCTCTGACCCTCTCCCCTCTCATGCTTGCTCTCTCTTTCAAATAACTAAAGTCTTTTTAAAAAATATATCAGTAAGGAAAGAGAAAACTTGAAAAATAGTATAAACTGAATAGATATAATATTTGTAGAATGCTCCACCCAAAAACAACATAAATACTATTTTTCTTAAGTGTGAATGGAACATTTTCTAAGATAAAACATATGAAAACAAGTTTCAATGAATTTTAAAAGACTGAAATCATACAAAATATCTTATGACCAAAAAGGAATTTACACCTATAAATTATCTGCTTAAAAAAAAGATTTAGGGGGCAACTGGGTGGCTCAGTCAGTGGAGCGTCCAACTCTTGGTTTCAGCTTAGGTCATGGGATCTCAGGGTCATGGGATCGAGCCCGGCATGTGGCTCTGTACTCAGTGCATAGTCTGCTTGTCTCCCTCCCTCTGTTCTGACTTGCACATACACACTCTCTCTCAAATAAAACCTTAAATCAAAAAAGATTTAAAATCAACAATCTAACTTTAAACCTTAAAAAAACAGGGAAAAAAAAAAACTAAACTCAAAGCCAGCAAAAGGAAGAAAATAATAAAAATTAGAGACTAATAAAACAAAGAATAGAAAAAAAAATAAAGAATATCAACAAAAACAAAGATCGATTCTTCAAAAAGATTAACAAAATTGGCAAACCTTTAGCTAGACTGAATAAGAAAAAAAGAGAGAAGACTCAAATTACAAAAACCAGAAGTGAAAGTAGGAATATGACTACTGACCTCACAGAAATAAAAATGAAAATAACACTATGAATAACTGTATGTCAACAAATTAAATAACCTATATGAAATGAAAGAATTTCCTAGAAACATACTATCTACCAAAACTGACTCAAGAAGAAACAGAAAATCCAAATTGACTTATAACAAACATTATATCAGTAATCAAAAGCATCCCAGTAAAGAAAAGCCAAGGACCAGATGGCTTCACTGCTGAATTCTACCATCTAAAGAAGAATTAGCACTAATCCTATAAATCTTCCCCAAAACACTAATGAAGGAAAACTTCCTAAGTCATTCTATGAGGTCAGAAGCATCCCAGTAACAAAGTCAGACAAAGAGAGCACAAAAAATGAAAACTACAGACCAATATCCATTGTGAATATAGATGCAAAAATCCTCAACAAAATACTAGCAAGCTGGAATATATTAAAAGGAGATCTACTCCAGGATTGCAAAAGTGGTTCAACACAGACGAAAAAGGCCTTTTTTGTAAAATGGAAAAGCTGGTCCTCAAATTCAAAGAGAAATGCAAGGGGCCAGAAGAGTGAAAACAATCTTGGGGCACCTGGGTGGCTCAGTGGGTTAAAGCTTTCAGCTTGGGTCAGGATCCCAGCATCCTAGGATCGAGCCCCGAGTCAGGCTCTTTGCTCGACAGGGAGCCTGCTTCCTCCTCTCTCTCTGCCTGCCTCTCTGCCTACTTGTGATCTCTGTCTGTCAAATAAATAAATAAAATCTGAAAAAAAAAGAATGAAAACAATCTTGAGGGGAAAGAAAAAAAAAATCAAAAAATCAAAGTCAAAAGACTCACAATTCTGATTTCAAAGCTACAGTATCCAGTGTGATACTGATACAGGACAGACATATAGACCAATGTAACAGAACTGGGAGTCCAGAAATAAATCCATACATCTATAGCTAAATGATTTTTGAAAAAGGTACCAAAACAATTCAATAGGTAAAGAACAATTACAGTGTGGCAACAAGTGGATATTGATGCAGTGCCCTTCCCTTTTTCATTATGTATTATTGCGTATGTTGGATTTTTCTGGATCAATGTTTTCCCCCCAGGAGATTTCCTAAAGTGAGAAAGACCCAGAATATTCCTTCAGGCACCACCAACTAGTTTCTTTCTCTGCCACAAAAGAAAAGCCAGTTCTTTAAATATATTTCCTCTGTATGGCTCCTTTCATAGTTCTAGACTGCTGCTAAGTGTGCATAGTCCCTCATTCAGAATTAGTCATTAACAATTAGAAAGTACATTAACTTTTTGGCTCCTATTTTTTAGTATATGTCTCTACCGGTCTCTTCATTTCCCATTTCTTGCCTATACCTTTCCTTGAACATATATCTGGTTCTACCCTTGCTTTCCTAGATAGAATACTGGTTTTCTAAAACAAGAGATATTATTTTATACTACAATTGAACCCTTTACCATGAAGAAATACATCTTTCAAAATTGAAGTGAAGTGTACAATTCAGTAGCAATTTACTATGTTTAGGGTCGTACAACCACCACCTTTATCAAGTTCCAAAACATTTTCATTACTCATTCCTGTTAACTTCCCATTCTTTCCCATTCTTTCTTCCTCCCATTCTTTCTTCCTCCCATTTCCTTGCAATGACTAATATGCTTCCTATTTCTAGATTTACCGCTTCTGGAGGTTTCATATCCATGAAATCATACAATGTGTGACATTTTGTATCTGGGTTTTTCCACTTAGTATGTTTTTGAGGTCATCCATATTATAGCAGGTATCAATACTTCATTCCTTTTATGTATGTCTATAGCACATTTTTTATCCATTTATCCATTGATGGGACAGTTGGGTTGTCTCTATATTTTGACTATTAAGAATAAATACTGCTATGAACATTTATGTACATCTTTTTGTTTGGATAGAATTTTTTAATTTTCTTGGATATATATATATATATATATATATATATATATATCAAGGAGTAGAAATGCTGGGTCATATGGTAACTATGCTTAACTTTTTGAGGAGTCATCAAACTGTTCTCCACAGCATGAATCATTTTACCTTCCCATTCAGTACATGAGGGGTCCAATTTTCAATGGTAAATTTTGTTATGTAAAACTGGCCACAATTTTTAAAAAAAGAAGAAAAGCCCTTTCTTGACTGAATACTTTGGCAATGGTCACCAATTAGTAACACCTGGAAATCCATTTATGAACTCTACTATGTTCTACTCATCTATACATCTAATCTCCTGCCAGTAAGGATACTGGCAGGATCCCAGTATTTATAGTAAATCTTGGAAAGAGGTAAGTATCTGCTGCTTTTCTAAAAAATTTTAGCTATTGTAGATCTTTTCTTCTCCATATAAATTTAGGATCAGTTTGTCAATTTCTATCCAAAACGCCAGCTAAGATTTTTACTGGGATTGCAGTGACTCTATAATCCACTGGGGAGAACTGGTATCTTAACAATACTGAGAGCTCTGATGAATAAAAATCTGTCCACGTAATTTAAATTTTATTTTCCCAGTAAAATTTATCCCGTATGTGTTTTAATTTATCTGCTTAATTTATGTGTTATAATTTATGTTTTAATTTGATTTTTGAATGCTACTATAAGTGGTATCCTTCTTTTAAAGTTATTTTTTAAATTTTTAAAATTATATACTGATTTACTTTCAGTAGTTTTTGTGTAGATTCCTTATGATTTTAACTGCACAAAACCATGTCAATATAACCATAATAATACTTGTATCTTCTTATTTTCAATTCACAAACCGAAGTCTTTCAGTTCCTTTCTTTGACTTATTGCACTGGATAGAACTTCCAGTAAAATGTTGAATAAAAGTGATGATAGGATAGTTCTATTTTTAACTTTTTGAGGCACCTGCATATGGTTTTCCAGCATGGCTACAACAGTTTTCATTCCCACCAACAGTGCAAGAGGGTCCCCCTTTCTCTGCATCCCCACCAACATCTGTTATTTTCTGAGCTGTTCATTTTGGCCATTCTGACAGACATGAGGTAGTATCTCACTGTGGTTCTGATCTGTATTTCCCTGATGCCAAGTAATGCTGAGCATTTCTTCATGTGTCTGTTGGCCATTTGAATATCTTCTTTGGAAGAATGTCTGTTCATGTCTTCTGCTCATTTATTGATTGGATTTTTTGGTTTTTTGGGTATTGAGTTTGTACTCTGAACACTATGGGACACTTGCGAAAGAAATTGAGGAAGACACAAAGAAATGGAAAAATATTCCATGCTCATGGTTGGAAGAACAAATACTGCTAAAATCTCTATACTACCCAAAGCAATCTATACATTCAATGCAATCCCTATCAAAATACAAGCAGCATTTTTCACAGAGCTGGAACAAATAATCCTAAAACTTGTATGGAACCAGAAAAACCCCCAAATAGCCAAAGGAATGCTGAAAAAGAAAACCAAAGCTGGAGATATCACAATTCCAGACTCCAAGCTGTTATTACAAAGCTGTAATCATCAAGACCTTATGGTACTGTCACAAAAACAGATACGTAGATCAGTGGAACAGAACAGAGAACCCAGAAACGGACTCTCAACTCTATGGTCAACTTATCTTCAACAAAGCAGTAAAGAATATCCAATGGAAAAAACAATCTCTTCAATAAATGGTGTTATTGGAAAATTGGCCATCCATATGCAGAAGAATGGAACTGGACCACTTTCTTACTCCATACATACATACACAAAAAACCTCAAAATGGATGAAAACCTAAATGTGAGACAGGAAACCATCAAAATTCTACAGAAGAACACAAGCAGCAACCTCTTTGACCTTGGCCATAGCAACAGCCCAGTCTTGCTAGACAGGTCTCCAAAGGCAAAGGAACTAAAAGCAAAAATGAACTACTGGGACTTAATCAAGATAAAAAGCTTTTGCACAGCAAAGGAAACAGTCAACAAAACTAAAAGGCCACCTAGAGAGTGGGCAAAGACATTTCAAATGACTTACCAGATAAAGGGCTAGTCTCCAAACTTTATAAAGAATTTAGCAGTTATTTTGATTTTGCTATTCTGGCACAGTGTTTGACTATCTAAGGGTACTTTTATATTTCTGGAACATCCTCCACTTTTATTTACTTGGATATTCTCTCTCCCACATATTCTCCCTTATCGTATGTCGTACTTGCCATGTAGCTGCATCTCATTCCAGCCTCTATGTCATCGTTTAAACGTTCTCTATATTTTATTGTGATGATTTTCTCTAATCTACCTTCTATTTCACTTTTTTTAACTATGTAGCTTTCCAATTTACTCATCTATTCGGTTGTTTTGTTTTGTTTTGTTTTTTCCTTTCAGGGCTTTCAGATTCTCTTTATTTTTTCTATTTAACTATTCTATTTATTTTTTAAGTAGGCTGCACATGCAATGTGGGGCTTGAACTCACAACCCTTATATCAAGAGTTGCATGGTCTACCAACTAAGCCAGTCAGGTGCCCACAGTTTCTTTTTAAAATCCATTCTATAACTATCAACTATACTCTTTTTCTATCTTATGAATTCTATTCTCTGTTGCTTTACATATTTTAAATATCTATTTCAAAGTCTCTTTGAGATTGTTATCAATTCTTCAGCTCTTAGTTCTTCAGTTTTGCTACCCACTGACTGTGTGCTTCTCTGAGGCATGTAATTGCTGACATTAAGTTTATCTTCAGCAGTATTTATTTCCATGCTTTAGGTTTGGTGGTGTCCTTGTAAAGTGTCTCTTGCATTTACCTCGGTTGAAACTTTAGGCATTTCATTAGTTCCAGATCAGTTCTTATTTGTCTTATTCTTATTTCTTATTCATTTTATTCCTATTTCTTATTTAAATCCAGAGTCTTAACCTTTTGATACAATCTTGTAGTTCCAGTTTTTTGAGGATGACCCCTTTTCCACCAACATTCCTAAGTCAATACTCTCTTTCTTTACCACATCCCTGAATCTATGGGTAGAATTTTACCAGATACTATTTTAGAGACAGATACCAGGCTTTTATAACTCCTTGCTTATACAGGCCTGAGGTCTTATTCTTCAACTCCAGGCATGAGATCAGTGTCCAGCAATACAGTATCTATATGAAGTTCAAAAGGCCATCTGCCTTCAGCAACTGGCCACTCCAATGGCAGTGATTTCCCTTTTGAGTTCTAGTATCTGAGCACTCTGCTTTCTTGCCTTCTGGTTTGAACATGTTTAATTTTTTGTTGTTGCTGTTTTGTTTGTTGATTTTATTAAGCATTAACAGAGGGAGTCTTTAGTTCCATCTTTCACACTATCTGAAAGTCTATCATTCACTATTTTTCTTTCCTTTTTATAATAAAATTTCTTGAACATAAAAAGAAAAACATCCCATACCCTGGTATACCCCTCCACCCACATTTAACAATTTTATCATTTGCCATATATATTTCAAATCCATTTTTTTTAAGATTTTATTTATTTATTTGACAGACAGAAATCACAAGTAAGCAGAGAGGCAGGCAGAGAGAGAGAGAGGAGAAAGCAGGCTCACTGCAGAGCAGAGAGCCTGATGTGGGGCTCGATCCCAGGACCCTGGGATCATGACCCGAGCCAAAGGCAGAGGCTTTAACCCACTGAGCCACCCAGGAGCCCCAAATCCATTTTTTAAGTAAGAAAAATTTACAGATGGCTTAACTCCTTAATCCTTCTCTATTTTACATGCTTTCCTTCTTCCTCCTCTAACAGTCTGAGAGTTACATCAGCATTTTATATTTTTACATTATATATGAATTCAGATACAAAGTCTTAGATAAATCTTACAAATTTTAATCTATCCTTTAGTACATTATAAAAACCACCAGTGTGTTTTCTGGTATAGACACATCTTAAATATAACTTAATGTGTTTAAGACATATTTAAATATAAACTTAATAGGTTGTAAGATATTCACACCTTCAATTTTTCCTGGTTTATCAGATTTTTCTTCCAAATCTTCATATTAGTTTGTATGACAACCAGATTTAAATGAGAATGTATCCCCAACTACTCAGCATTGGTGCCTAGCACACAGATGTTAAACAAATGAGTAAATCAATGAGGAGAAAAAATTTTGACTATCTTATGGTTACATGTAATGTCACCTTTTTGGTTTCATGTATTTTTGCAGTGTGTACTATATTGTCATCATATCTATACTACTGCATCAGGTCTGATTTGATACAGCAGGGTCTATTTCAGATGATACATGTATAAAATTAGCATATACTTTTAAATTTTGATTTTTGTTAAGATTTTATTTATTTATTTGAGAGAGAGAGAGAAAGCAAGCAGGGGGATCAGCAGAGGGAGAGGGAGAAGCAGAGTCCCTGCAGAGCAAAGAGCCAGACAGGGCCCAATCCCAGGACCCCAGGACCACGACCCTAGCCAAAGGCAGCCACTCAACCGACTGAGCCCCCCAGGCACCCCAGTTTTGAAATTCTGATTTTTTTTTTAATTCTAAGTTCACAAATGCACTCACCTTACTGCCTTTCAATTGCTTTCCTCTCTCTCTCTCTCTCTATTAAGTGACTTGGTAAGAGGAAAATATTCTAACTTCATACAGCACTAAGTTTTTGAAAAATTTATATCACTTTAAAAAAAAGGCAAGTGGTATGGAGAGGTTTTAAACATGACTAAAGTGAATTTCTATCTAAATTCAAGGGTTAATTTTTCTTTAAAGAAATAGTGTCGGGGAGCCTGGGTGGTTCAGTCAGTTAAGCGTCTACCTTTGGCTCAGATCATGATTCCAGGGTCCTGGGATAGAGCCACACATTGGGCTCCCTGCTCAGTGGAGAGTCTGTTTCTCCCAATCCCTCGCCTCTCCCCCCCAACTTGTGCACTGCCTCTCTAATAAAAAAATAAAATTAAAAAAAGAAATAAAGAATGTCAAACAAAGGTCAAAAGTTTCCTTAGCAACCAGCTAGAAAAACAAATTCCTAACACAACATGTTGAATAGACTTTGTTTAGGTATTAAAACAACTCTCTCCTGTATTATTTTTCTCTCATCTTAATGCACTTTATATTAAAATTATAATTTTATAATTATCTTAGTCATACGAGTGCTTTGAGAAGATCATCAAGGAAGTGATGGCTTATGTTGACAAGACTGACTGTAACTCTGAGGTTATGGCCTTTGTGACCATCTCAGGCTGGCACAGGGACAACATGCTGACTACCAGCAGCAAGACACATGGGTTCAAAGACTGAAGATCAACAGGAAAAAAGGGAATGTGGCAAGCCTAGATGTGCTGGTCTCCATTATCTCTTCTCCTCACACCCCAAGCCTGCCCCACCAATAAGCCCTTGCAGGCAGGTCATCTACAAGACTGGGGGAATCATCACCAAGCCCATGCACTGAGTGGAATCAGCCTCTGTCAAGCACAGATTGGTAGTGACCTTTGCCCCCTGCAACATTACCCACAGAGATCAAGTCTCTATAGATGCATGTACCACAGGCCCTGCCCAACTACAGCATGGGCCTCAACATGAAAAACACTTCAGTGAAGGACATCAGGTGGGATTACAGAGAGCAAGAAACAGCCTGCCTTCAGAGGTGGGTAGCTTTGTCTCTCAGGTGACCGTTCTTAACCACTCCTGTCACATTATAACCAGCTAGTCACCAGTATTGTCACATGGCCCATATCACCTGCAAGTTTGCTGAGTTGTAGATGACTAACTGCAGCTCAGGTGAGAAGCCTGAAGACAACTCAAAGCTTTGAAGTCCAGGGACTCAGCTGGAAAGCTTCTCAAAGTGTCTGCCCCTTAGTCACTTTGCTGTGTATGACATAAGGCAAACAACAGCCACTGGGGTTATCAAGGTCATGGAGAAAAAGATAGCTAATGTTAACAAAGTCACCAACTTGGCCATGAAAGTGGCCAAAAAGTGAGTGTGTGACAGCTATTTTAAATCCTTTAAGAGTAGGAGCCTGAAAGTACTGTTTACAAAGCAGTGGGTGCCCACTTTCAAGCACAAGACCATCACATCACTACATGCAAGCTCCCAGAAGCACACTCTAGCACTGTGGTAAAGAATGTTGACTTAACTACAGGTATGGCAGGCTGAAAAAATATGGCCTAGAGCCCATGAATATTACTTTACATGGCTAAAGATGTGACTAAATTAAGAGTCTTGAGAGTAGTTTATCTTGGATTATCTGAGTGGGTCCTAAATGTGTTTCTTAAAAGACAGAGGCAGAGAGAGTTTTGCAATAAACACCTTCACAGAAGAAAAGATGATATGAATACCAAGGCAGAGATTAGAGCTATGTGCTGATAGAGAAAACTGTCCTGGTGACATCATAATTTGGACTTCAGGTATCCAGAACTATGAGAGAAAAAAATTTGTTGATTTTAGTCACTGAATGAATTTATGGCAATTTGTTGCAGCAGAAATAGGAATCTAATACAGTAGGCATATATTTAAACAACTATTGAGCAAGACTAAGCTATTCATACAAAGTCGCACAAAATTAGAATTCCTAACCCAAAACTTTAGTTTATAAGGAAATGCCATTTAAATACGGTAGAGATTCTTCAGAGATATTCAAACTGTGAAACCTAGACTCCCTAATTTTCATCAATATTGCAAATACCACACAGAGGTAGAAAACCAAACCAATATTTAATAAGTACTATTTACCAAGAATACCAAGTAGCAGGAATATTAGAAGTGACCAAAAAGCAAAAATTTAGTAAGATATCAAAGTGAACAACATGTATGGCTTTCCCTGAAAACAAACAGAATTTCCTCAAAGGCACATAAATAGGGGCGCCTGGGTGGCTCAGTGGGTTAAGGCCTCTGCCTTCCGCTCAGGTTGTGATCCCAGGGTCCTGGGACTGAGCCCCACATCAGGCTCTCTGCTCAGCAGGGAGCCTGCTTCCTCCTCTCTCTCTCTGCCTGCCTGCTTACTCTGTCAAATAAATAAATAAAATCTTAAAAAAAAAAGACACATAAATATATATTGACACATACATACATTTATATCTATTTAGTTCATATCTCCCACTCAAATTCTTTAACAATAGCACCCATCCCTGGTTAGCATTAACCACAGCTTTAAACAAAAAATGATAAAAATAAGACACCTGTAGAGAAAGGCAGTCATACAGGTTGTCATGTATATTAAAAACCCCCCAGATTCACAGTTAATCCCAGGTAAAGACCCAAATAAATAAATAAATAAATGAAATCAATCCTTCCTTGCAGCAAAAGATAAAACCTTGAACAGACTAAAGACATGAAGTTTGTCATGGCCTCCAAGCACACTCTTATGAATCACTGCCTTCAGAACTGCCAATAGTGAAGATCACAGACAGAAGTTCTGAACTATTCCTATAATCGCTTATTTCCTGAGAGCAAAGGCCTTTCTTCTCTACCCAGCCAAAGATTTCATTAACATCTAATTCTCTGTATTAAACCCCTTCCGCTTAAAATGCCTACAGGTCATTTATTATCTTTGGTTTTTACCATATTCTGATTCTGACAACAAAATGGGTATTCCTTTTCAAATGACATTGAGTGACAGTTGAAAGAAAAGCAAAAGAACTTAAGTAGAGTAAGCAGTATTCTGTCTCTCAGATTCTAATTTTAATAAAACCATTCACCCAAGTCCCCCTTTAATTATCACCACCACTACTTCTTTTCCTCTCAAAAACAAATGGGTGGGTTTTTTTGTTTGTTTCTTTTGTAGATTTTTTTTAAACAATGAGAATGCCCCAACTATCATCATGAAAAGTTCACTATCTAGCAAGGCAAATACACATGTAAACAAACAGAACTATAAGAGGATATATGATCCAACAGTCACATTAGGTATTCACCCAAAGAATACGAAAATACTAATTCCAAGGGATACACCCACACCAATGTTTACAGCAGCATTATCAACAAAAGCTAAATTATGGAAACAGCCCAAGTGTCCACTGACTGATAAATGGGTAAAGAAGATGGGGGGGGGTGTCTTGTGTGAGACATTCTTTCTTTCTCTTTCTCTCTCTCTCTCTCTCTCTCTCTCTATATATATATATATAATGGAATATTACTCTGCCATCAAAAAGAACGAAACCTTGCCATTTGCAATGACATGGATGGAGCTAGAGAGCATTATGCTAAGCAAAATAAGTTAGAGATAGACAAATACCATATGATTTCACCCATATGTGGAATTTAAGAAACAAATGAGCAAAGGGGAAAAAAAAGAAAGAGGCAAACCAAGAAACAGATTCTTAACTGTAGAGAACTGATGGTTACCAGAAGGGAGGTGGTTGGGCGATGGGTTAAATAGGTGATGGGGATCAAGGAGTGCACTTATTTTGATGGGCACCAGATGTTGTATGGAAGTGCTGAATCACTCTATCACACACCTGAAATTAATACTGCATTGTATGCTAACTGAAATTTAAATAAAAACTTTAAAAAAACAGGGACGCTGGGTGGCTCAGTCAGTTAAGCCACTGCCTTCGGCTCAGGTCATGATCCTAGGGTCCTGGAATCAAGCCCTGCATCAGACTCCCTGCTCATTGAGAAGCCTGCTTCTCCCTCTCCCACTCCCCCTGCTTCTGTTCCCTCTCTCACTGTGTCTCTCTCCATCAAATAAAATCTTAAATAAATAAAATAAACTGTAACAGTATGCAAAATGCATAAAAGAATTTTCAAAAGAGAGTAAATGACTCAGAATCTACTTTCCACAGAAAGTAGTCCTTGAATAGGCTTTTGAAAGATGAAAGGAGTTTCCAGGCAGAAAAAAGGTAGAGAATACTCTATAGAGAGAAAGCATCATGAATGCATGAAAGTATGATATGTTTTGGGGGAAGGAGGTCAAAGTCAAGAACACTGCACCTACATCTTAGTTTCTAAAACTTTTCCCCCATAAAATGAACCAGGGTTCCTTGGAGTAATGTCTGATTCTAGGATTGAGGCAGGCAATGTAGAAGATTAGCCTGGAATACCCTGCTGCAGTGCCAGAGAGCATGTAAGTGTTCAAATACAAAACACACACGACAACGATAAGATATGTAAGAAGGATGCAGTCATTCACTGAAAGACCACAGTCAAAATTGGGACATTCAAGCAACAAAATAAATTAAGTGTTACTGGATTATAACCCAAAGTATAAAATAAATATCCATGAGGTCTGACTGATACACACACACACACACACACACACACATGCAAATAAGAGGCAAACTTCCTATGTAGAATTCCAAATAATTTTTGTAAATATTCAGTCTTCACAAAGACGGAGTATAACTCCTTACTCCCAAAGTGTAGGATGCACATAACAACTTCCTTCCAAATAGTACAGTATATAAATGGGAGGGACGGAGTAACTTTACAGTGGAAAAACAAACTTTATCCCAACCAGGTGGTCAAGGTCAGTATCAACAATGCTGTCAAGTGAAGAAAATGTTAACTTATCTCTGTAGTTTCCTGCTCAAAAAACCATCACCCCAGTCTAATCATGAGAAAAACATTAGACAAATCCTAACTGAAAGACAACTTAACAAGTACTCTTGAAAACTGTCAAAATCATCAAAAACAAGGAATGGTAGAGAAACTATCACAGCAAGAGGAACCTAAGCAAACAACAACTACATGTATAAAATCCTGAACAGAAAAGAACATCAAGGAAAAATAACATATGTTATATAATACCAAGGTTCTAAATGTTCTACTAGTTACATTTATATTGACTTTATATTGACATACAACAGTTTGGCCTGGAAGAAATTCTTCCTCTTCCAAATTAGCTGTTTTCCCCCTTCAGTTTATTGATGACTAACAAAAATGGCTATGCTCTTTGAGACAAAATTAACTTAATAAAGCAAGTGTAAAAGTTGTTTTGATGAGTTATAAATATTGTAAATTAATAATCAAAGTTATCTGCTTCTCTAAGTATTACTCAGGGAACTAAATTATCACTCAAAAGCCCAAGAAACCAATAAAAGGCTAGGATTCTAGCCAATTTATTCATAGCCTTTTGAATCAGATATAGAGGTGTCTGTTCCAGGTGGTTTCTTCTCTTTCACCCTAAGACCTAGAGATAAGATATAAAAGTTAACAATCAGAACTCAACAACACTCAACGGACGTAATTCTCAAACTAGGGAAATGAGGCCAATGGAGAACATTCAAAATCAGTTGGAACTCCCAGCACAAAACTCTTACCCACTCAGAGCAAACAAGTTATTTATTGTAAGCCAAGCAACTTACATTATCTCATTAAATCTTAACAACACTAAAAAGTGAATATCATTATGTTCATCTTAACAATGAGAAACAAATTTCAAGGAGATTAAGATAGTAAATTTTATGATCTGTGTTCTTTACCTCAATTTTTTTAATTACGGGGAGTGCGGGGGCAGGCAGGGAATAGTGGCAATGGCACACAAGTCGGATTTTAGAGTCATTCCCATTCACTGTTTACACAAATTAAACCCAATGCTTTTGAGGCAACTGTAAGATTTTTCAGGATGCAGTCCATCGGTTAGAAACATGGGCCTAGAATTCTATTTTTGGCAGTCTTCATCATATGGTTCATAAGTGAAGCCACTGGCATGGATGACATTACCCAAGTAGAGGATTAAGAATGGAACTTTATTAGTTTCCTACTACTCCTATAACAAATTACCACAAAACTTAGTAGCTTAAGGCAACACAAATTTATTATCTTAGACTACTGGAGGTCAGATGTCCTAAAAAGGTGTCTACAGGACTGCTTCACTTCCGGAAGCTTTTTTTTTTTTAAGATTTTATTTATTTATTTATTTATTTATTTGGCAGAGAGAGAGAGAGATCTCAAGTAGGCAGAGAGGCCAGCAGAGAGAGAAGGGAGAAGCAGGCTCCCTGCTGAGCAGAGAGCCTGATGCAGGGCTGATTCCAGGACCTTGAGATCATGACCTGAGCCAAAGGCAGAGGCTTAACCCACTGAGCCACCCAGGCGCCCGACTTCTGCAGGCTTTGAGAAAAAATGTTCACTTGCTTCTGGAAGCTACAGGCTTCTGGAGGCTGCCCTCAATCTCTGGTGCCTGGTCTTGCATTACAAACCCTTTTATCTCTCTGCTTTTGTTGTCAAGCCACATTCTCTCTAAATTTCACCCTCTTGCCAACCCTTATAAGGATGCTTGTGATTATACTGGGCCCATCTGGATAATGCAGCATAATTTCTCCATCTAAGTATCCTTAACGTAATCATTTTCAAAGTAGCTTTTGTCATGTAAGGAAATATATCGATAAATTCTTGAGACTGGCATATGAACATCATTAGGGAGCCATTATTCTTCCCATCACAAGAACCCTGAGGAAAATTTAAAATGAAAGACATTTTAAAGGCTTTCTTGTTTATTGTAACAGAACCACCATTCTCCCACTCATTAAGACATAAACTTTAATCATCTTTCAATCACTCCTTCATAACTTCTAATTTCTTTCCTTTTCAGACACCTAATTTTGATCACTCTTTCTTAGAGATATTTTTTTTTAATTCACATCTATTCTACTCCATGTCACTACACTCATTTAGATTCTCAGTACCAAATATCTGAAATATTATGATAGTGTTATAGTACCCTCTGTGTGTTTTGTATTTTCCTCTTTTGGTCCATTCTACCCACCAACATTGGATTAATCTTTGTAAAATACAGCTTTAACCATTTCACCTCTTCTATTGAAAAATCTTCCATGGGGGTGCCTGGGTGACTCAGCTGGTTTAGCCTTCAGCTCAGGTTAGAATCCCAGGGTCCTGGGATCACGCCCCATTCAGCACGGAGTCTGCTTCTTCCTCTGCCCCTCCCCTCTGCTTGTATTCCCTCTCTGGCTCTCTTTCTCTCAAATAAATAAATAAATAAATGTTTAAAAGTCTTAAAAAAAAAAAGGGGAAGGAAAATATCTTCCATAGTATTCAAAGCCTATCTATAGTCTGGCCTCTGCAAACCTATTCCACTTGACTATAGTTAATTCTGTCCCCCAACATACAACATACATATGAACCCTATGATTCCCATTTTGATTTTCCTATCTGTATTCTTATCTATCCCTTCCGGCCTTAACCTTATCTTTAAGACTGAGCTATCATTTGTCCATCATTATGTAGCTCTCTTTGTACCTTCTACAGTATTTAGAATATATATGACACTTGACAATTAGTATATGCAACATTATAAACTTTTTACTATATACAGCATGGTGGTTTCAGATGCTGTTTTCTCAAATTAAATTTTCCCAATCAGTTCTCTTTCTCCTTTCAATTGCCAATGGATATTATCTTGTTTGAATATTACTAAGCTATTCAATAGGTAGAGATCTTCATTGTCCCCCAAGGAGTAATGCAGCTAAAGAATGGAGAAAGAACAACGTGGGGGCCTTGGGGGGTAGGAGAAGAATAAATGAAACAAGATGGGATCGGGAGGGAGACAAACCATAAGAGACTCTTAATCTCACAAAACAAACTGAGGGTTGCTGGTGGGGAGGAAAGGGTAGGGAGAGGGTTGTGGGATAATGGACATTGGGGAAGGTATGTGCTATGAAGTGTGTAAACCTGGCGATTCACAGACCTGTACTCCTGGGGCTAATAATATTATATGTTAATTAAAAAAAAAAAAAGAATGGAGAAAGAAGCAGAAAGAAGATGGCAGATCTGAAAAAGAGTATGAGATAGTCTGAATCTACATTCTTTGACGGCAAGGAAATGTGATTTTCATGTATGTTGCATGACCATCTCTGTAGATAGCTGGGGCTTCAGCCACCATACTGGAACCCCCCCTTCCTAGATGACTACCCAAATGCTTCAGGATGTAATGCTGTGTAAAGGGACCTGGGTTATAAAATGTCCTGCATAATACATAAAGTAACTGAGGACCTGTCCTACTTCTGAAGAAAACCTCAAGGAATGCGACTACAATCATAGCTATTACTCAAAGAATAAAATAGGACACATCTTGGGGCCTATGACACCAAAGAAAGGGAGCACCTGATGAGTTAATTTTACTTTGACAAGATGATGGAAGTAAAGGGCTTATACAAATATAATCATATTTTGGCTATTCTCTGTTTCCTGATTTTTTTTTTTTGTTATTTCTATTGTTGTTAGAGGTGCTAGTAATTATACTAAGCCAATTATTATAAACAAAAATTAGTATTTCTCAATCATACAGAAATGAGGCTATCATATTTGCCACATGGTATGTTGTAGAAAGAATCTGACAAGGTGAGGAACCTATAAAATTAGTTTTTATATACCTAGTGATTTAGAATTAGGAGATAATGGTGCCTGCCACTTGTGAATGGAGCTATTTTTGGTTTCCCTGACTCCTCTGATGAGTGTGTCAAAAGGCAAAAAAATTACTACACATTTGTAACCAAATAATTTATCCTGGAAAATGTTCCATTTTTGTCCACTTGAAAAGAATATATATTTTGTTGCTTTGGGATGGAATGTTGTGTGTTTGTCTGTTAGGGCCATCTAGTCTAATATGTTGTTTAAGGCCAATGTTTCTTAATCTATTTTGTCTAGACAGTCTATCCATTGACAACGCAGGGTATTAAAGTCCCCTACTATTATTGCATTACTGTCTATTTCTCCCTTTAGGTCTATTAATATTTGCTTTATCTATTTAGGTGTTCCTATGTTAGGTGACAAATATCTACAAATATTATATCCTCTTGTCAGATTTATGCCTTTATCATTATTATATAATGACCTTCTTTGTGTCTTCTTCAAGTCTTTGTCCTGGAGTCTATTTTATCTAAGTATAGCAACCTTGGCTTTCTGTTTCCATTTGCATGGAATATCTTTTTCTATCCCTTTACTTTCAGTCTATGTGTGTCCCTAAAGCTAAAGTGAGTCTCTTGTAGGCAGCATATAGTTGGATCCTGTTTTTGCATCCACTCAGCAACTCTGTCTTTTAATCAGAGAATTTAGTTCATTTACATTTAAAGTAATTATTCAGGTATTAGATTTACTGCCATTTTGTTAATTGTCTCCTGGCTATTTTGTAATTCTTTTGTTTCTTCCTCCTTCTCTTGCTCTCCTCCTTTCTGATTTGATGAACTTCTCTAGTGGTGTACTTAGATTCCTTTCTACTTTTTGTGTATCTACTCTAAGTTTGTGCTTTATGGTTACCATGAGGCTTACATAACATATTTGTAACAGTCTATTTGAAACTAAACAACTTAAGTTTGAATGCATTCTAAAGTTCTACATTTTTACTCTTCCCCCTCCTACATTTTATGTTTTTAATGTCATTTATATTTTCACCTTGTGTTTCCATTAAAAAACTATTGTAGCTATTTTTACTATTTTTGTCTTTTTAATCTTCATACTAGATTTATAAATGATTAACCCATCACCATTACACTAGATCATCCTGAATTTAACC
This sequence comes from Taxidea taxus jeffersonii, assembly GCA_003697995.1. NCBI lineage: Eukaryota > Metazoa > Chordata > Mammalia > Carnivora > Mustelidae > Taxidea > Taxidea taxus. Next base: position 80,538 of record RCUC01143745.1, on the reverse strand, counting down.
ATATATTTACCTTTCCTGCTGAGATTTACACTTTCATATGTTTTCTTGTACCAATTAACTATCATTTCAGCTTAAGGAAATTCCTTTAACATTTCTTGTAAGGCCAATCTATGAAATCCTTCAGCTTTTGTTGTCTGAGAAACTCTTTATCTCTCCTTCAATTCTGAAGAACAGTTGTGCCAGGCAGAATATTACTAGTTGGGAGTTTTTCTTTCACCACTCTGAATATATCCTGCCACTCCCTTCTGGCCTGCAAAGTACCTGCTGAAAAAATCTGCTCCCAGTCCTACTGGGGGAGGGGGAACCTCCCATGTACATTAACAAGTTGTTTTTCTCTTTTTACTTTTTTTTTTTAAATTTTATTTTATTCATTTTAACAGACAGAGATCACAAGTAGTCAGAGAGGCAGGTAGAGAGAGAGAGAGAGAGGAAGAGAAGCAGGCTTCCCACTGAGCAGAGAGCCCGATGCGGGGCTCGATCCCAGGACCCTGGGATCATGACCTGAGCCGAAGGCAGAGGCTTTAACCCACTGAGCCACCCAGGCGCCCTCTCTTTTTACTTTTAAGATTCACTCCTTACCTTTAACTTTGGCAATTTGATTATTACCTATCTTGGTGTGGGTCTCTTTGGATTAGCTTATTTATTTTTTTATTTATTTGACAGAGAGAGAGATCACAAGTAGGCAGAGAGGCAGGCAGATAGAGAGGGGGGAAGCAGGCTCCCCGCTGAGCAAAGAGCCCGATGCAATGCGGGGCTCCCTCCCAGGACCCTGAGATCATGACCTGAGTCAAAGGCAGAGGCTTTAACCCACTGAGCCACCCAGGCGCCCCTGGATTATCTTATTTAAAACTCTCTGGGATTAATGGATCTGGATGTCTGGTTCCTTCCCCAAGTCTGAGGAGGTTTTAGCCACTATTTATTTTTGTTAAGATTTTTTATTTGTTTATTTGGGGGGGGGGGGGAGAGGATGAGAAAGAGAGAGCACAAGCAGGGGGAAGGAGCAGAGGGAGAGGAAAAAAGCAGACTCCCTGAGGACTCAATCCCAGGACCTTGTGATCAGGACCCAAGCTAAAGGCAGACACTTAACCAATTGAACTACCCAGATGCGCCTTTTAGCCACTATTTCTTCTCTTCTCTTTCTTGAGATCCCCATAATGTAAATATTGATTTGTACAATAGAATACTACTCAATAGTAAAAAGGAATGCATTTCTGATTCATGCATCAATGTGGGAAAATCTCAAAAACATTATGCTGAGTGAGAATAGGAAATAAAATATATATGCTATATGATTCTATATACATAATATTCTAAAGTAGAAAAAACTCATCTATGTCAACAGAAATGAGAATAGCAATTGCTTCTAGAGGTCGGAGAAATGACAGGAAAAGACATAAGTAAACCTTTTAGAGTGATAGGAATGTTCTACACCTTAATTGAAGTTATGATATCATGAATATACTTTTATTGATATTTATAAAACTATATTATTAAGATCTGTATCTTATTTTAAAAAGTATACCTCAACAACAAAAAGGAGTAGTATTAAAAAAAAAATAATGAATGACAGGTCTCCCCAACCTTATTTCACTTCATGCCTTCATTTATTCAACAAATATTTACTGAACATCAACTGTGTTCTAGGTTCAGGAGATACAGTGAATAAAAATGTAGAACACGTTGCTCTCATTACACATGCATTGTAAAGGGGTGATACAGACAATAAAGGGTTTAAATATTTTAAATACATACATATTTAAGATAATGATAAATTAAGGATTAAAGCAGGGAAGGGGGATAAGAAACACTGGGAAGGGACTGAAATTTCTAACAGAATGGCCAAGTAAGACCAACATTAAGAAGTAACTCTGAGGGATGCCTGGGTGGCTCAGTTAAGTGTCTGCCTCCAGCTCAAGTCATGATCCCAGAGTTCTTGGATCCAGTGCCATGTCAGGCTCCCCACTCAGCAGGGAGCCTGCTTGTCCCTCTCCCTCTGCCTCTGCCTCCCCTCATGCTTGCTCTTTCTCTCTCTCTCTCTCAAATAAATACCACACTCTTTACAACAACAACAACAACAACAAAAAAGAAGGTAACTTTGGGGCTTGTATCTATGACTTGATTCTGGAATATGACTGATAATGTGGCATTACAACAATTCTGAGCCTAGGCCTTTAGAGGTATCCTGAGCTTCTGCTTGCCCTCTTTCATCTGTTATCATCACCAATGTGAACCCAGATAATCACTGGGTTATCTGTAGTCCCTGCAGGATAACAGAATGAATATGCATAGAACATATCTGAACTCCAATCTGCTCCGGAGATAAGTCCATTAAGACCTCTAACATGAAGCAGAGCCACCCACACAAACAGCCTAGATCAGTCAACTCACAGCAAATGCCTGAATGAAAGTAAATAATTGTTGTTTTGAGCCAGTGATTTTAGGGTGGTTTGCTGTTCAACAACAGCATCAATCTGAAATGAAATGTTATTTAGGATTTATATTTTTAAAAAAAACCTCTTAGCAGGGTACTTGGCTGGCTCAATCAGAAGAGCTTACAACTCTTAATCTCAAGGTCATGAATTCAAGCCCCATGCTCATGCTAGAGATTACTATAATAAACTTTAAAAAATAAAATTTAAAAAAATGCTGCAGCAGTATTATACACTTATAAAAAGGAATGTGCAACTGTTCTATATATTACAATGAAGAGACTTCCAGAATATGCCCTTGAGTAAAAAAAAAATAAAACTGTAGAAAAGTCGGTATACTGTACTATCATTTATTTGACTGGTAAGAATATAAAAATATAAATATACTCACTTTTACTTTTTTCAGTGGAAAAATAAAGGACTTTTCTTAATGTTAAAAAAAGGAGAAAAGGGAAAAAGAGTTAGAATTCTTTGAATATACTTTGATGTATAGATTTCACTTTGTAACCACGGAAATCCTTAACAACAAAAGATGTTTAAAGGATTCTCAAAGATAGAGTTACAGTGACTAGTAACAGTGACCCTGGGCGTGGAGCCTGCTTAAGATTCTCCTTCTCCCTCTGCTCTTCCCCCCAACACACAGAAAAAACAAAAACAAAAATGGAACATTTAACTAAGCCCTTGGTATTGCTTAGTTGTGCTCAGAGGTTCCTACGAATCTCACTGGAGCCAACGTTTCAAATCTCCTAGTGGATTTCATTTTAGAGTCTACTGTCCCAACACATAGACTGTCCGGCTTATATTACAAATGATTCTAATAATAGTTTATATTTCACTTTTCCCTATTTGAGCAAAGAATAACCAGTCTCCAAATACCAACTGATACTAATACACCCACCAACCAACTAAAAAGTTACACCATCATTAGCATCCTTGAAGCCTTCAGAGTGCTACTTCCTAATCACTTTCCTTTTTCCACTAAGTTAACTATTATCCTGAATTTTACCTTTATTACTATCTGGTTTTTCTTAAGAAAAATCCCTTCCCATGAATGGGTAAAACAACCATGAAGCTTATATATGAATTAGTAATATTTAGAAAATACAAGATTTATTATTCATTTATTCATTATATTTATCAAGAACCGCTTCTATTCCAGGCTTAAGAAGCTCATAGTTTGGTCAGAGAAACATAACAGGAGTGAGAGGAGGAAGGAAGAGGTAGAGAAGAAGAGAGGAAGTGGAAAGAAGAGATAAAAACAGGGAAAGAGCAGTCATCCTACGAAACTAAAAATAATTCGTTTTTATTAAAACATAAATTTATGTCAGAGAATAAATTTTTAATTAAGAATTGCAGAAAATGAAAGAGAAGACTAATAGATGAGGTATCTCCACATTATGAGAAAAATCAGATATATCCAAGGGATACTCAAAAGCACAACACAGAGCAGACTATTACTGTCAGTGCTGCAATGGTATGGACAATTTGATTTCAAGAAGGTCACCAACTTCAGAAAGGAGAGAGAAGGACTTGAGGTGTCTGGGGGGCTCAATGGGTTAAAGCCTCTGCTTTGGCTCAGGTCATGATCCCAGGGTCCTGGGATCAAGCCCCTAGTCGACATCCCTAGCATGGCACTGTGCTCTGCTCAGCGGGGAGCCTGCTTCCTCCTCTCTCTCAGCCTGCCTCTCTGCCTACTTGTGATCTCTGTCTGTCAAATAAATAAATAAAATCCTTTAAAAGAGAGAGAGAAGGACTTGAGCAGCAACATGACAAGTCTCTATCACAGAGAGCACAGGAGGCAGCCCAGTAGACTAAAGTGCTAGCCCTCCTGCAACAGGTTCACTTGGGATGGCTATTAAAAACACTGGTTTTAGACTCTGCTTTGCACTACTGAATCAGACTTTCTGAAAGTAGGACTCTAGTTTACTAACCATTCCAGGTGATTCTTATACTGAATGAAGTTTGAGAACCACCAGTACAATGAAAAGAGAGCCTTGCCTACTTCCTAATCCCCAACTGGATATTTTCAGGTAAGCCACTTCAACTCAGTGCAAAAGTTTTCCTGTCATTAAAAAGGACTACTGGGGTACCCGGCTGGCTCAGTCATAGAGCATGCAACTCTATCTCAGGGCTGTGAGTTCAAGCCCACACTGGGCACAGAGGCTTGCTTACTCACTTACTTACATACATACATACACACACACATACATACCTAAATAGGTAAAAATTAAAATCAGGGCTACTGAATTATACTATTTTAAATTTTACCAAGCATTGCTATTCTGTTACTGTTCTTTTTAACATCATCAGTCTGATCAGAACAACTTACATAGATGCTTGTATTAACAATGTATGTGTACTAAAAAAAAAAATAAAGTATGTCCCTACTATTTTCCAAAATAAGCTGCCATATGATTCTATACTAATGTAATCTACTCACAAGGTGATCAATGCAAATAAATGCCAACAGTGCAGACGCACATACATTTTGTCACACAGCAATTTGATACTAGGAAATACTATCAATCATTGACCCAGTTTCAGTTTCTTAAATAACTTTTCTTTGAAAGTTTTCTTAAAACTTTACATTTTTCTTTAAAAAATCTCAAAATGTAGAAGCTGCACCAATATTGCATTTTATCATTTCAGTATCTATCTTTCATACAAACATCTCCTTCATATAAGTTGTGCATACATTTAATTCACAAAAATGAAACAGGCACTGTTAGTAAGTTGGGGAACTCAGATCTTGAAAAGCCTTTATTATTATGACACTGCATTTTTAAGGCATCTCTAAAAACACTTATAAATATGCTTCTACCACCTAGTATAGCACTTATCACATAGTATTTTAATTGCTAGTTTATGTGCCTCTACCCCCCACTAGACTATAAATGCCAAAAATGCAAAGATCACTGACCATCATGGTCATCATAACCCCTGTGCATAGAAAATTGCCTGGCACAATATAAATCAGTCAATTAATAGTTGTTTAAAGGATAAATGGATGGATGAGTTTCATAGAAATACATTTCTTACGCACTCACTGTTCAAGTGTTTTAGACACATTAATTCATAATCCTCTCAACATCCTCACAAAATTAAGGATTACTGAGGAAACTTAAGCTCAAAGAGATCAAACAGCATTACCAAGTTGCTCAGATACTCAGCAGCAGAATCAGAATTTGAATCTAGACCCAGAATATCAAAGTGCTCAATCTTCCCACTACAACCCTGCAAAGTTCATCAAGGTTTTGTTTTTGTTTTTTTTTAATTTGACAGAGATTACAAGTAGGCAAGAGAGGCAGGCAGGGAGAGAAGAAGAAGCAGGCTCTCCGAGGAGCAGAGAGCCTGATGTGGGGCTTGATCCCAGGACCCTGGGATCATGACCTGAGCCGAAAGCAGAGGCTTTAACCCAGTGAGCCACTCAGGCGCCCCAGTTCATCAAGATCTTAACATGAAAAAGGAAGAGTATCTGTATCACTCTTAGGAAGGCCTGGGCTGTTCCCAAGTTTCATTAAGAAGAATGAACTATCAGCAGCAAAAGTATCAATCAAACTAACCACAATAATATAACTTAAGTTTCTAACAAACGGGTACACCGAATATAGGGAAAGAAAAATCAGAAAGTAAGAATTTGTCCATTATTGGCCAAAAAAGTTACCAAAAAGATATCTTAAAGATACTAAAAGACAGTATTAATGGAACTAATTCCATGAATATCTCAACACTAGAAATAAAGTGAGAATAATTCCCTAGACTTAGCATAGCCTGGGTAAGCCATCCTCCAAACCAATTCAAGTACTTTGTTCTGCTCTGCTTCCACACTTACCAATCCATATTCTGATGACCAAACTGGTTTCTCAGGTATCCTAATACCAGGAAGAGGATGTCTGAATAATGATTACAAGTGCTGTGGACAATGTAAAACTGTCTATCCTGTTATAAATTAATATTCCAGTTAACAAATCTGCCTCCTGTAAAGCTGTTATTCTGAACCAATTCCCCAGAACATTATCACTAATGGGTAACAGATAAAGGACAAATAAAATTTAAGTCTGCAGAGCAAAGAACCAAACCACGGAATTGGGATAAACTGGCAAATCTCTCTCATTACTTGAGTCACATTTCACAAAAATATCTGAGCCTGAAATTTACAACTATGATTCAATTTTAGCAGAATTTTAAAGTTAGATCTTTTTCTCCATTCAATTTCAAGTATACCAAACAGGGAATTTTGTTTATGATACCACACACATATATATAAGTATACAAAATTATACAGGCCAATAAAAAGCGTTTTTTGATATAAGCAAAATTTCCCCCTAAATAAGCAAATGATAATAAACAGAGTAAATTATTGCTGTTCTCTAATTGTCCACTATCAATTTTTCACACTTAGCCCCCTCGCAAACTGTTTTTCCAAAACTACTAAAATCTGGGCTTCAAAACAAAAAGTCTGATTTACTTAGCATTTAATCACATTCCATTTAGAGAAAAAGCCAAAAGGTAACTTGGATTTTAAACCCTTAAGGCTTAAAGTCCCTCACATATAAAGCCCTTTAAACACACAACTCTTCCTTTCTGTTCTTTTATGATTCTCTGCCTGTAATAATCATTTTGCATTTAATTATACTCTGCCTTATACTACTATGTGCCTCATTGTGCTATTTATGAAAATTTGGGGGGCCCTCAAACATAATGCCAATTTTCTGCCAAGTAACATTTAGTAAATTCTAGGCTTTTACAGGTTAGAAACCTAAAAACATTAGTAAAAAATAAAAGAGCATAATTTTTGGCAGTTTTACAAGACAAAATTTACACTTCAGTATCAGCCCAGGTACAAGACCTCAGAAAACACAAGCTCTAGGATAAAATAAAATGACAAGACACAGACTAAAAGAAGATATGCATAATACATATATCAGATGATCCTTAAAAGCTTTCAGTTGAGTGAAGGAATTCCGATTAAGACTGTATGCTATATGATTTCATTTATATGAGGTCCAATAACAAGCAAGCTAATCTATAGTGATAGAAATCAGACCTGTGGTTTTCCAGGAAGCACGGGGACTGATCAGAAGACACCTTGAGGGGGGCACCTGGGTGGCTCAGTCAGTTAAGCATCCAACTCTTGATTTCAGCTCAGGTCATGATCTCAGGGTCCTGAGATCAAGCCCCATATTGGGCTCCATGCTCAGCAAGAAGTCTGCTTGGGATTCTCTCTCTCCCTTTCCCTCAAAATACATAAATAATTTTTTTTTAAGATTTTATTTATTTGACACAGAGAAGAGAGATAGTGAGTGAGAGAGAGAGGGCGCACAGGCAGGGGCAGTGGCAGGCAGAGGGAGAGGGAGAAGCAGGCTCACTGTTAAGCAGGGAGCCTGATGCAGGGACTCTATCCCAAGACGCTGGGATCATGACCTGAGCCAAAGGCAAACACATAACTGACTGTGCCACCCAGGTACCCCAATAAATAATCTTATAAAAAAAAAAAAAAGATGACACCTTGAGGGAGAATTTCTAGAGCAATAAAAATGTACTCTATTTTTATAGGGGTAATGGAATACTATCCAGTAATTTTTTAAACTACATATATATGAAAATATGGATGAAACACAAAAGAATTATGTCGAGGGAAATAAATCCACTAAACGGCAAAGCTAATTTACAGTGATAGAAATCAGAACAATGAATCCCTATGAGGCATGGGAACTGACTGGAGTAAACATAAAGGAATCATTCTAGAACAATCGGAATATTCTCCATCTTTGTTAGGGTGATGGTTAAAGAGGTACATACAGCTATAAAAACATCAAATTGCTTAAGATAAGTGCATGCCACTGAATGTGAATGTCACATAAATTTAACATTTTTAAATTATAAGCATCAAAAGAAATGGACTTTTACTTATTAAAAAAGCAGAGTAATAAAATTATGAGATAAGAGAGACTTGATTCCCCTAATGATTTTCCTACTTTGCCAGAATGTTTTTATACACCCAACACAGTTTACCACTGCATCTAATTCCTCAATAAAAAATATATAGTGAAAAGGCAAAATAAAGAAATATTCATATAAACCAAAGCTGAGAAAACTTCTCAACAGAGATCTTTCCTGCATAGAAGAAATAGTAAAAAGATTTTCATGCTCAAGTGAAGTGATATCATATGGAATCTCTGATGTACACAGAGTGCCAAAAATGGTAAATATGTGGGTAAATACACAACACTTCTTGTTCTTAGATTCTGAAAAGACAATTAACTCTTTAAAGCAAGAATAATGGCAATAAATTATGAGGTTTATAACATGTAGAAATAAAATACAAAGCAAAGACTAAAAAGGAATAAATAGACGTATACCCTTATAAAGTTCTTACATTATTATACATGAAATGGCATATAATTCAAGACACACTGTGGTAAAGTAAGCTATTTATATTTTAATCTCTTAGAACAAGAGAAAAAAAAAAAGGTATAGGAGGTATGGCCAAGATAATCTCAGATTTATCCAAGCTGAAATTACATTTCTGAAAATTTCTTTCCTGAATGGTTTCAGGTCAGGAGTGGCCATAATTTAAAAAAAAAAAAATCTGTACAAGTTTAGAAGGCCGCTGAGAAGCAGCAGGCATTACCGCCCTCAAAAAGTCTAGATATGGCACAAGGTGCTACTGTAGCTCATACAGACTGTCACTGATCTACTGACTCACTTCACTGACATGAAGCAGGAGATGGGTCCATAATTTCTCCAGATCTGGAATAATTTTCCTCAGAAATATAGATGCAAAAATCCAGAAATATATATGTATGTGTACATATATAATATATACATGTTTATTATATATATGTGTGTGTATATGTCTGTGTGTGTTTATGAGTATATATATATGAAAAGGGATAACACATCATGGCCAATGACCAAGTGGGGTTTCTTCCAGCAATGCAAATGTGATTTAACATGAAGAAATGAGTGTCACTGACCATAATAAAAAATAATGAAAAGAATCTATATGGCTCGGTTGGAAAAACATACAACTCTTGATCTCAGAGTCGTGAGTTCAAGCCCTACACTGGTTGCAGAGATTACTAAAAATAAGTAAATGAACTTTTAAAAAGGTATCTGACAATACCTTCATAATTCATAATTTTAAAAAATTCACATTCATAATTTTAAAAATTTTAGCAAACTAGGAACAAAAGAAAATCCCTCAACTTGATGAAAGAAATTTATAAAAAACCTCTACTAACATTATATTTCACGGTGAAAGACCAAATACTTTCTTCCTAAGATTAGGAACAAGGTAAGGATGTTTGCTGTTACTACTTCTATTCACACTATATGAGAGATCATAGCCAATGTGATAAAGCAAGAAAAAGAAAGAAAAAGCTCTGTACTTGCTGGGAAAGTAAAGGTGTTTTTTATCACAGCTAAATGACTGTACAGAGAACATCCTCTTCATTCTTTAAAAAGAAAAACCTCTTACAGTGATAAATTAATAAGGTCACAAAATACAATAAACACAGGAAAAAGTCTACCACTCTCAAAAAATTAAACATAAAATTATCCTTTGATCCAGCAATTCCACTTTTGGGTATGTACCCAAAAGAACTGAAAGCAGGAACCTGAATAGATATTTGTACATTCATGTTCACAGCTGCACGTTCACTCACAATAGCCAAAGGGTGGAAACAACCCAAAGGTACACTGACAGATGAATGGAGAGACAAAATGTGGTATCTGCAAACAAAAGATTATTCAGTCTTAAGGAGACAGGAAATTCCGACACAACTTATTAACAATTTAATAACTTGTTAACAATTTAACATGGATAAACCTTGAGGTCATTATAAGTAATATAAGCCAGACACAAAAGGACAAATATCATATGATTCCACTTGTATGAAATACCTAGAACAGTCAAATCTGTACTGGGATTATCCTAGAACATGAGGGGATAATGACTAGAAGAAGGCTTCTGAAGTTGTACTTATATTGTTTTCTTAACTGGAGCATTGGTTTCATGGGTGTATTCATTTTGTGCAAGTTCATAAATCTTTTATGATTTGTATTCTTTACTATGTGAGTATTATACCACAACATTTTGTTTTTTTTGTTGGCTTCAATTAATGACATATAAGTTGTGATTTTGCTGAGATGGGGATCTAGATCATGCTCACAGCTAGATTGGTTTCAGGAGCAAGTCACCTGTCTAGTAAGTGAGCCCTGCTGAGAGAACAACATCACATTACAGTGCACATTTATTGCATGCTATTTGTCTTTGGCACATACAATACAATTCTTCTGAAATGGTAAAAATATTGTTTCTATTCCAAAAACAGTCTCAAAAGGAAAGTCACCTTCTATTAATGACAGAAGTAAACAAAATGAAGAGGTCTAACAAAGTAATTTGAAAGTCTGTAAGTATATAGAGAAAAGTATGTCAAGGCTATATACAGACATGTGTTAAAAAGATTTTTCTACATGTCAAAGCATTCCCAAGGCCCAGTTGCTTACAGTCTCAGTTGCATTAATTACTTAGAATAAAAATATTTTGCATTTTTTTTAAAAGTGGTCAGGTGTTCTGAATGTAAAAGCTGTGAAGGCAAAAAAAAATTAGGTTTTTATTTTTACTTTGATCAAAACAAGGAAAGTTTAACATCATTATGAAACAATACTCTCAATAATCTCATATATATCTAAAACTATCTAATACATTCTCAAATCCAAACACAAAAAGTTATTTCATTATTCATATAATTTATATGCAGGAAAGGAGAAAGCGTGTGCTCAAAAGTGCTATTAAGCTCTGACCTAAATTAACATATACAAACTTAATCCTGGACATTAAAAAATTATACTGGAGCATGAATTCTGCATATCTTATGAGTGTATGTGAAACAAAAAATTTATTGAGTTGATAAATGTATATGGATTAATAGCTCTCCAAAAAGAGAAAAAATTCTGGTAAATTTTACACACTGTAGTACATCTTTTTTTTTTTTTTTAAGATTTCGCTCATCCATTTGACAGACAGAGATCACAAGTAGGCAGATAGGCAGGCAGAGAGAGAGGAGGAAGGGAAGCAGGCTTCCTGCTGAGCAGAGAGCCCAATGCAGGGCTCGATCCCAGGACCCCGGGATCATGACCTGAGCCGAAAGCAGAGGCTTTAACCCACTGAGCCACCCAGGTGCCCCTACAGTACATCTTTAACAACAAAAACTGGAGAACAGATTTCATTGTAAGAGCTTACATTCTCCCTTATAACCACAAGAGGGAGCAAACATTTAACACATCTTTATGGGAATTTCATTACATACTAATTTTTACACAAGACTTTGAGGGGACAATAATCAGGGGGAAAAAAAAAGACAAAACACTACCAAAAAGTATCTGAGAGTTTACCATGTGCTAAGCAGTGTCTGGAAATACTATGGGTAAAACATATAGCTCCTGTTCCCAGGCATCATAGTACTTCACACAACAAAGCACTTCTACAGTTTTGTAAAATTCTTTAATAAACACAAACAAATCATACTTGGCTTTTTTTATAGCATTCCTATAAATTGTAAAGTGTAAGTATTCAGTCTGACTGGAAACAATGAATATAATGGAAAAGATATCAGTAATTTATATTCTACAACTCTAAGAGGCAAATAACATGCATTATGCTGTTTGTTATATAAAGACTTCACAGTAGGCTCAACAATGCCAATATGTCTTTCTGAATGGACTCCAATAATCTAAGATATTTTGCCTTTTTTCATTTACGTTAATCAAAATGTAAGTAAATTAGCAATGACTTAGGGAAATTTGGAGCTGCAGTTAACAAAGTGTTTCAGAAGAGGGGCATCTTTAAAATGTACTGATATGGCCACCTGGCTGGTTCAGTGGGCAACTCTTGATCTCAGGATTGTAAGCTCAAGCTCCATGTTGGGTGCAGGGATTATTTAAAAATAAAATATTTTTAAAAATTAAAGATACTGATTAACCATAAAAACATAATGCTAACACTGAAAATTTTCAATCACAGTCTATTAATAACATTTGAATAAAGCTATTTTTATATGACTTAGAGAAGAATGGATTTCAAAAGGATTTAATAAAAAGACAGGTGACCTCAGGAGAGCTCTTCTGATTAGTATATCTTTACCGAAGTAAATCTTTATAGAAGCAAACCAAAGGATATAGTCCTTCACAGGAAGGTATACTGGCAGTAAACAATGTGTAATAAAATTTTAGCAAACCAAAAAAACAGGTTTTACTTAAAGCCGAACTGGCTTCACATCCAAGCCTTACCAACTATTAGCACTGTGACTTTAGAAAAAATAATAAACATCTTGCAAGGCACTACAAGGATTGATAATAATGTAGGTAAATGCCTAACATAAGAGCTCATACATTAACTGCAATTTATAGGTGAGAACACAGAAGAAGGCCACACGTTTTACCCAGGAATAGAAAGCAGAAAAACAGTAAGCCAGAACTTCTTTATCTCTACTTAATAATCCTTATCTTAAAGTCTAGTTGGTCTGATATTAATTAATCACACCAGCTTTGTTATGATCAGTGTCTACATGGTATAGCTTTTCTCATCCTTACATTTCCAACCTAACTGGGACTTTATATTTCAAATGCCCCTCTTGTAAACAATATAGATCAGTTTTTATTTTTTATCCAATCTGACAGTCTACTTTTTTTTTTCTTTTGCCTTTCCTTAAACAATTTTAATTACAAATGAGGGGTAGAAGGGGTGAGGGAAGTAGGTAAAGAAAGTACAGGCTGGCTCCTAGAAAGTGATGGCTGAGTCCAAGTTACACTCTTGGAAATATCAGTGGGTGAGGTAGGGGTGAGTTCAGGGACCTTTGCTGATAGCAGTTTCTACCTTTTGATTACTGTTTAGTCTATTTACATTTAATATAATTATTAATATGACTGAGTTTATCTACCATTTGCTTGTTTATAATCTGTCCCAATTGGTTTTGTTCCATTCCTCTTCCTTATCTATATACTTTTAGGTTGAGCCTATTTTTTAGTATTCTATTTTTATCTCCTCTATTGGCTTTTTCACTACAGTTCGTCTATTTATTAGTGTTCTACAAATTATAATATGCATCCACAATTTATCAGTGTACCTTGAGTTACTATTATTATTATTGAGTTAATATTATTTTTATTAATATTATTACTACATCCCATATAATGTAAGAATCTTTTTATTTTTTTAAAAGACTTTATTTATTTGACAGACAGAGAGGGCACAAGTAGGCAGAGAGGCAGGCAGAGAGGGGGTGGAAGCAGGCTCCCCGCTGAGCAGAGAGCCCGATGCGGGGCTTGATCCCAGGACCCTGAGATCACGACCTGAGCCGAAGGCAGAGGCTTTAACCCACTTTAACCCACTAAGCCACTCAGGGGCCCCATAATGTAAGAATCTTATAAGAAATTCCATTTATGTATTTTCAGCTACTGTTGTCATGCAGTTTACTCCTACATAAAATACAAAACTGCACAGCGTATTGTTTTTGTGCTAATCAACTGTTCTTCATGAAATTATGAAAAGACGGGCACCTGAGTGGTGCAGTCAGGTGAGTGTCCAACTCTTGATTTTGGCTCTGGTCATAATCTTGGGGTTGTGAGATCAAGCCCCAAGTTGGGCTGTGCACTCAGCACAGAGTCTGCTTGAGATTCTTTCTCCCTCTCCCTCAGCCCCTCCCCCTATGCTCTCTCTCTATATATATAGGTTAAATAAATCAATCTTAAAGAAGAAAAAAAAAAAAGAGGGACGCCTGGGTGGCTCAGTCAGTTAAGCATCTGCCTTCGGCTTAGGTCATGATCCCAGGGTCCAGGGATCGAGTCCCACATGGGGCTCCCTGCTCAGCAGAGGTCTGCTTCTCCCTTTCCCACTCCCCCTGCTTGTGTTCCCTCTCTCAATGTATCTCTCTCTGTCAAATAAATAATTAGAATCTTAAAAAAAAAAAACTACAGAAAGAGAAGCATAACTGTTGATTTTTAACCACACATATAGTCTTTTCAGTGATCTTCACTTCTTCCACAGATCCCACATTTCCATCTGGTACCACCTCTCTTCAACCTAAGGAACTTCCATTAGCATTTCTGGTAATGTACAGCTCTGTTGGCAACAAACTCTCTCATGTTTTATTTTATGAAAATGTCTTCACTTTCACTTTAGAAACATAATTTTGCTACATTTAAAATTCTAGTTTAATAATTTTTTTGCTCTTAGCACTTAAGGATATCATTCCATTGTCCCCTGTATTTATCCCATTGTTTCTTTTTTTTTTTTAAGATTTTATTTATGAGAGAGAGAGAGAGAGAGCGTGCGCTCCCCCGACAGCCAGAGAGGAACACAGCAGGGGAGTGGGAGAGGGAGAAGCAGTGCTGAGGGGCTCAATACCAGTACTTGGGATCATGACCCACTGAGCCACTTAGGCCCCTATCCCACTGTTTCTGATAAGAAGTTAATTACCATTCTTATCACTGTTCTCTTCATAGAATGTGTTTAAAATTTTTCTTTTTATGTCTGGTTTTCAGCAATGTGACTACCATGTGCCTATGTATAACTTTTTTAGTATTAATAATACTTGGTGTTCACAGAGCTTCTTGAATCTGTAAAGTTATATCTTATATCAACTATCTACAAAGGTACTGAAAAATTTTGCCAATAATATCCACATAACCAAGAGGACATCTTTGGGGACATTCTTTTTCTTAATAGAAAGAATGATAGGAGCACTTCAAAAGAGGGGAAAAAATAGAAAAATTAAAACAACTACCACTATTACTTTGTCATCAATTCATGCCACATTTTAAAACACAAATCTTAAAGAAATGTTGCCCTATAAATCCTTAAAAGGGAAAGTATGATCATCATAATAAATAACACCAAGAATTTTTTTTTAATAATTTGACTTGCAGATCAGGAATATAACATATATCCCCTAAATCTGGATTTCAATAAGGCAAATGACCAATTTTTTCTCATTTATTCTTCAAGATAACTTAGAGAAATAAAGATGAATGCTACTAGTCATATAGTAGCTTTGCAGCATGAATGCTGCAACCATTCATAACTGCAAACATTCTAACTAACAATACAGAGATGAACTGACACAATTCCAAATTTCAGGACACTCAGAGTGTTAACAGACTGATGCTCATTTACATATGTAAATGACACAAAGCTAAAATAGCTAGCATTCTGATGATAAAATCAGGATCCAAAAACTCAATCATATCCTTTTCATCTTCACTTTTTTAAACAGGCTCAAAACTAACTACTTCAGCTCAATTTACTATTCAGTGAGAACACACTAGGTGCCAGAAAGTATGCTAGGCATTAGGAATACTAAAATGAATAAGATCTAGTTTCTAGCTGTAAGGAACTCACAAATTAGTAGGAAAGACAAGTAAACAAATATTTACATATAAAGTAATGTGACAGCTGCAACAACAGATGCATGTACAAGAATGAGAAATATAGAGGGAGCAAGTAACTGTCAAAAAAGCCTTCATAAGAAATAATGTCTATGCAGAACTCTAAGGGATAAATAGAAGACTGGGAGGTAGACAATGGGAGAACTGGCAAAGGCAAAGAGATAGAAATAAATTCAAGAAAATTACAAGCATCAAAGTATCACTAACAAGGTGATGGGAAAAGCATAGCCTACAAAGGCCAAATCACAAAGAACTTTGTTAGCATGCCAATGAACTTGCCTTTTATACCTTATAGAAGGAAATGAATATATAGTTCAAGAGAAGTTGGAGTGAGGCTGTGCTTTAGGAGTCAACAGCATATATATAATGAAAAAGAAATAGCACATATATATATGCTCTACATAGTATACATATATCATATATATGATAGTTAAAACCAATATATATATATATATAAATGTATATGATTATGCAAAGAAAAAGGATGTGATAGGAGAGGGTTAAAGGAAAAAAGAACAAGGAAAGACGCTCAAGGTACATTAACTTTAAGAGAAATACAGGGGGAAAGGAGAGAGAAATATGAAAACATTCAGAACAGGACATAAAATCGATGAAGAGTATTTTTAAGCTGAAAGAAGCTTGGCAAGTTTTTAAACTGGAAATTGGTTAAGGGGGAGCCCGTAGGAAGGAAGTAAGATGCAGAAGCCAAAGAAAATGTACAAAAAAAAACTGATGTGGAGCAAATTTCTAGACAGATGATTAAAAGCAGGTAGAGGGATAGAAGAAAGATAAATATAAAGTTCTCCACTTAGCTTGAGAGATACAAATGATTAAATTTAGGATGAGGAAGATATGCCTTACCTATTCATGCAGCAGTTTAAGTTACTACTCATTAAAAATGTGTTAAAATTATAAGGTCACTGTATTAATAGTAATATAATGTACAAAATTAGGGAAGAGGCCATTCTGCTCTACTCTAAGCCTCTTTTGGAATATTGTGTTCATTCCCAAGCTTCTCCTTTGAAGTGTGCCATTAATAAGTAAAAGCATCCAGCAGAAAGCAAACACGTGATAAAGAGTAGTGGAAAGCACTAGAAAATTAGGGCTCAGATAGTAAGAGTTAATGGTATAGTTGCCTACATATGACAGGAAAAGAACTTCTCTACAGATATACAGTAAATAAATAAGCTAAAAAGAGGTAAACTTTTATTAGCTATTTTAACTACCTTATGAAGTAGCGATCTCCCAATTACCTAGTATAATGTTTGGCACAAAGCAGGTATTCCATAAATTTTTATCAAGCAAAAATAAGAATCAAGACAGTGTCAGGTAATTCATATTCCTCTGTATTCCTAACATCCTCACATCACAACATATGTGAAGTAATTCAAGTACCTGTTGAACAAATGAATATGTGGTATACCTTCAGTAACATAATTACAGATTTAAAGCACTAAGAGCTAAAGATGTGTTCATTTATCAAGCACTATCACTTATACCACCAAAACTCAAACTATTGCCATCTCTTTTTACCTTACTTAATTTGACTATAACAGCAACCAGAATAGACATATTTCTGAGTTCCAAACCCAGCATTGTTATGACCACCTGTTATTAAATACTTAACCTCCTGACATGCTTCCACTTATACTTCTTTAAAATGGGAAAAGTAATAATGGCTATCTCAAATTAAATGATATATACCAATTAGATTGGGCAATGCAGATAAGACATTTATCATACAGGCCAAA
Source organism: Taxidea taxus jeffersonii (assembly GCA_003697995.1). NCBI lineage: Eukaryota > Metazoa > Chordata > Mammalia > Carnivora > Mustelidae > Taxidea > Taxidea taxus. The sequence continues at coordinate 62,906 of RCUC01143745.1, read as the reverse complement.
GTAATGCTGAGTAAACATTAGTAGTAATTATAATTACATCTCCAAAATCAATCTGTATAATAAAGGATTGCCTAGTTTACAGGGTGGTAAGAACCCTAAAGGATCTAATATTTTACTCACTTGCAAGTTAACAATTTAGCACGTTACAATTTCATGAATCTTAGAGGAAGACACAAGACTCCTAGGTTAAGTGAGTAATAAAGTACTCACAACAATAGCAGTAGCCAGAATATCAGCATTTTCTTGCATGGGTTCCCAAGTCCCATTAGCCCACATGGCCATACAGAGTGGGCCAGGTGACACATGCACATGCAATACAGGACTACACTGCAGGAGAGGAACCCTGAATTTCTTTTAATGGACAGTAAGCATTCCCACCCTTTGCTTTAGCAAGAAAGTATCTTTATATTCCACACTATAAGAAAACGTGCCCTTTAGTCTAGAATGAGACATTATCTAAGCTGGTTACAATAAAACACCCTTGAAAAGACAGGCTGGAAAAACCACTGTCCCTATTCATAAGATGTGCTGAAATATGAGACAAAGAGAACTGTCTCTCTCACTTCCAAACCATCTTGGCTGCTGACAAAGTTTCTCATGAGTATACGATTCCAATGGCCACTCTGATTAATCTGACTGACAAGGGACTGGGACTAAATCCATTCAACTTGTTTCACACAGCATTTAATTAAATCAGCTATCAACAGGCAGTAGGATGAGGCCCACGTTCAGAACCGATTGCAGCCATGTTCCTCAGAGTTCCACCCCCAGATAAGTTGAAAAAATCCCATAAAACATCAGGGTCTACCTCAGAAAGTCTGGTAGCTTTGTCCCTAAAGTTCTGTATTAACCTTTTCAACTGGCCCAAGGCATTAATCCAGGAACAACAGGATGTATTAACATCATGTACATTACATGTACATACATCATTAACATTAACAGGATGTATTATACAAACTCTGCTTGGCCTACAGGGGCAATTTTAGCATCCATAATAATGCTGATCACTAAAGCTAATAAGAATGCTTTCCAGGGCCAAGGTGTGTCACTGATCATGTCAACTAAAAAGTCATGAACAAATTTTGAACCACCTATTCTAATTCAATAACTTCCCTCATAGAGGCAATTGTCTACAGGATGCACATAAAAACAAATTGGTTATGACTCCAGGAAGCTTCACCCCCAAAAAAAACAAGGATAGTCTCACTTTGGAAAGATCTCCACAGTACACCAAAGGGTCTAAGAACTACTATTGGTGTTTTGTTAAACACTCAATGGTGCAAAAGTCCATATTTTTAGGAGGACCTATATCAGCCTGGGAGACACAGTCAACCGGTGTCCCAACACCGCCTCCCAGCCACATGGCAGACCTAGAGTTCCCAAATTTAGTTTGAATTTCAGTTTGAATCTAGTCCTTGTTTTTCAAAGGACTGAATGAAGGCAGTCAGTCCACACTGTCCCAGTTGGCCAGGCCACCAATAATCTGCCCCACGGAATATCTGAGTGAAGGCTATGGAAGACATGTAGATAGACATGAGGAGGTAATGGCAGGTGTTTTGCATGGAAGGTATAGGAGCTGGGGCAAACCTTGCTGTTTCCAATAGATCTCTCAGTAAAATTAAAGGGAATAACAATCAAACAGTGAATAGACCTGAGCAGTCTAATGGGAGGATGGCAGACTCAACAGTCAATTAAATTTAATGTGCCTCTAAGAGTTTAGAAGAGCAGCACCAGGACATTTTCCTTCATAAGGAAAGCTTTGAATGTGGTTCTAAATGTCTCTCCCCTCCCCAAAGCTTCTTCTGGGATCTAAGGTGTTCCTTACTAGATGTCAAGATTGTTGGCTTTCCTTCCACTGCCACAAAATCAGTATATTCCATTCTAGTAGCTATAATTTCGTCTTTTTTTTCCAATCTTCTTCTACTCATACTTAGGCCTTTCCCTTAGAAATGTCAGATGTGAGTCAAGCATGGGAATTTTTATTAAACCTACAGAAACCCAATTATGGTCCCCACTGACCAACATGGGCCACTGTAGGGGAACTCAGCAGGCAGTGTACTCAACCAGTGGTCATTACCCTTATGATCTAGACCATGTCAAACCAACGTGAGAATCCAGGTGGCTGAATGAGAATAAGTTTGAATCCCTAAGCTAACTTTTGCAAACCGCCACATAAAAGGTGTACCAAGAGGGGTACCTGGGTGGCTCAGTTGGTTAGGCATCTGCCTTCAGCTCAGGTCATGATCCCAGGGTCCTGGGACTGTGTCCCACATGGGGCTCCCTGCTCCATGGGGGTTCTGCTCCTCCCTCTCCCTCTGGCCCTCCCCTGGCTTGTGCACACACTCTCTCTCTCTGTCTCTCAATCTCTCTCAAATAAATAAAATCTTTTTTAAAAAGGTATACCAATAGCCTGACCCTGTGCTGCAGCTAGGAGGAAAAAAGAAGCTTCATGCCCAGAAATAGGACAGAATCTGAATTTTCAAGGGATGCTTGGGGTGGAACAATCAGTCAAGAATCCAGCTCTTGGTTTTTTGCTCAGGGTGTGATCTCAGGGTCCTGAGACTGAGCCCCACATTGGGCTCTGCACTCCACACAGAGTCTGCTTGGAGTTCTCTCTCCCTCTACCCCTCTGCTCTCTCCCTCTCTCAAATAAATAAATAAATAAATCTTTTTTCTTTCATCTGAATTTTCAAAACAGGGCTATATAACTTCCCACCACTTCCACCCCTATTACTGGGTCATGAAGTGACCAAGATGAGATGATCCCTTTCTGGGCATAGCTGCATTCAGTGGCCTAAGTGACTTCCTAAAGAAAAGAATATTTCAACGCTCAACATTTATCCAGATGCCTGAGGATGGTAGGGAGCATGGAAGGTCCCTCAAATATCTTGATTAGCAAGGTCACTGTTGAGTGGCTTCTGAGAGAAAAAGTGCACCACCATCAGAATGCAAATGGTCCAGAAAGCCCAAAAACATAAGAAAGGTAAGTTTCACAGGCCAAAATGGTGTGGCCAGTCAGCTAATAAGACTAGAAGAGCAACACCATAACCAGAAAAAGTATCAACAGCAGTGAGGCAGCACTGATACTTATGAGTGTGAGGTCAAAGATCCAATGTATTAAATTTGTTAAAAGCAAGCAGGGGCTACATCCCATGAAATGTGGCTTCTCTCATTATGTGACAATCAGGTCAATTTTTGGCAGAAATCACAAGTATAGCAATGCTACCATCTGCATCAGAAATAAAAAGTCCTTAAGACTACACCCAGTTTATGATAGCTGATGTGTTATCACATCTAATATGATGGATGGACCCAGACAACAATGATGGCTCTGGGAAGTGTAGACTCAATCAGAAGCTTGATTTCAGTAGACTTCATTAGAGAACAGGCCCTTATTGTGGGCATCTACATGAGTGATCCAGACAGACTGATCAGCAGCTATAATTTGTTTCCATAGTTCACAGCCTCAAAGACAGCTGTCTTTAATCTGCCAGTCTATAGTTTCCAAGTGGCAGACCAAAAGGCTAGGGCACTGGCAACAGGCCAAGGGGCAGTAGAAATACAAGTTTCATGAAGGAGAGTACTGGCCAGAGATAGAAGAACAGCTTTGAGTCCTATCCACTGAACAAAATAATCAAATCCACTATCAGTCTGCATAGCTAGCACAGAGGCTGAACAGCCCCAGAAGACAAGCAGACACAATCAGTTTTGGCTTGGTTGAACCAATGGTAAACCAGGCCCAGGTTTAGAGAAAACTCTATGAATTGAGGACCCCACTGAGTCAGTGACTTTGCTTTAGACAGTGAGTGGGGAATAAAGATTCCCCCACAGGAAGGACTGAGCCATTAGACATTATGAACCCCCATCCTCTCACTTCTCAGACCAACCATTGAAAGTTCTAACAACTTTGCTTTGTGCCCACAAAGGTTGCAAATTTGCCTCCTTTCACACTCAAGTGTAGGTGTACACAGGTCTGTAAATGTTGTCTAAAAAAAAGCAGAACCTTCTGCGTAGCCAGGACAAATCTTAGTACTAGTTTTACACTGGGGTGAGTCTGACTCTGCATCTGACTGACTGATGAAAAAAATTCCATCTACCAGAGAGGATATCTGAAAGTTGTTAAGAGTTAGCAACAGCCAGAGGAATGTTCAGGTTGTCTTTGAACCTACTTCCTGGTATTCAGTCTGCAACCATCTCCCTAATTCTTCCTCATTAACAGGCAATGAAGTAGAGAACCACTTGACAATTTGGTCAACATGTTCATTATGAATTCCCATAGACTTGCCTCAAATTCTGTTAACCAGGCCATAAGGCCCTCACCCTTCCTCTTCCAAAAAAATCACATGTCTATCAACATACTATCCTTCTTGCCAAAACCGTTAAAGCAGTGTAAGATCTGATATGTTTTATCCTTTTTGTAAGCTAACAAGTTAGCCTGTCAGTTTCATAGATGCTGGCAGAAGACCTAGACTCTTGGATTAGAGACAATGAACTTTATGACTCGACAATATTCATAGTCAGAATATTAGCATTTTCTTATGTAGTTCCCCAGTTCACTTTCCCATAGTGAAACACAAAGTAGGCCAAGTGATACCTATACATGCAATGGACTACATTAGAAGAGGAACCCAGAACCTAAAAAACCCAATTCTCTCAAAATTCAAAGGGTATGCATGCCTACCCTTGGCTCCAAAGGGAGGCACTACCTCTATCTTCCAAGGCAGCTCACTATACAAATGTCCTTGAAAAGAGAGCAGAAACAAAGGCAATGTCTCTGATCACAAGATATACAGAAACCACAGAGAACTGTATCAACGGATCCCAATAGGGTCACTGTAGAATTTAGCTGTTAAGAGCCTAGCACAGTAACTGGCACATACAAAGCAATCAAAAGCTAGATGCTAATTTTATTATTCCTCCCCCATTAAACCTAAAATAAAAATGCTCAATTTTGTCTCCACCTCATTTTACTATATAGCTAAAATTATATTTAAAAAAACAAGTTCATGCAGCCATCAAAAGAAATGAAATCTTACCATTTGCGACGACATGGATGGAACTAGAGCGTATTATGCTTAGCGAAATAAGTCAACTGGAGAAAGACAACTACCACATGATCTCCCTGATATGAGGAAGTGGAGATGCAACGGGGGTGGGAGTTAAGGTGGTAGGAAAAGTAAAAATGAAAGAAGATGGGATCGGGAGGGAGAAAAACCAAAAGAGACTCTTAATGTCATAAAACAAACTGAGGGGGGTGGGGGGAAGAGGGGTTGGGTGAGGGGGGTGGGGTTACATCATATGTTTAAATAAAGCTTAAATAAAGTAAAAAAAAAAACAAGTTCAACCACTACTTTTCCCTTGGGGGAAAGAAAGTGGGTAGCCAAGAGGGCACATGTGACAAAGCTTTCCTCTCACTAACATTATATTGTTATAGCTCAATCATTAAAGAGTCCAGGGAACCGGGACGCCTGGGTGGCTCAGTTGGTTAAGCGGCTGCCTTCAGCTCAGGTCATGATCCCAGCATCCTAGGATGGAGTCCCACATCGGGCTCCTTGCTCAGCAGGGAGCCTGCTTCTCCCTCTGCCTCTGCCTGCCTCTCTGTCTGCCTGTGCTCTCTCTCTCTCTCTAACTAATAAATAAATAAAATCTTAAAAAAAAAAAGAGAGTCCAGGGAACCAAGGTAAAATGGAAGAGGAAAAAAACAGGTGCCTGAAACCTAACTCTAAAGCCATTAACGTACACACATAACCTGCAAACATTTCTGCTTTTCTTACCACAACTTGACATCATATCCTTTCTACCACAATTATTTCTCTATAACCACATATAAGTATAAAGACAGGTACAATTACTCTGTGAATGCTGCCAAACTGCTTTTTTTTTTTTAAGATTTTATTTATTCACTTGAGAGAGAGAGAGAGCACGAGTGGGGGAAGGTGCAGAGGGAGAGGGAGAAGCAGACTCCCCACCAAGCAGAGAGCCCAACCTGGGGCTCGATCCCAGGGCCCTGGGATCATGACCTGAGCCGAAGGCAGACACTTAATTGAGCCACCCAGGCACCCCTGACAAACTGCTTCTTAAAATTATCTCAAATTCACCTTAAAGCCAATGGCTAATAATTTAACATGGTAAACAAATTTGATTTGAAATTTAAATTTCTGCCTTAAAAAAGTTGAAAGTGAAACCAAAATCAAGAACAGTGACTGACACAGAGCAATTCAAACTTCCCAAAGTTACTGACCTCAAGCCTTGTATTTTGCCACATTACCTTATTGAGCCCCCTATAAATGCTAAGCGAGAAGGGAGGTGTTTTGTATTTCTCTATAAATCGGTCAATTTAAAGTTATAATCCTCAATTCAACAAAATAGCCCAATTTTTATTCTCAGTGACAGATTTTATTATTCAAAATCGTATGTCAACAAATGGTAGATGCTTAAACAGCTGACCCTTGACAACTACACATTTTAACTGCGTGGGTCCACTTACACCTGGGTTTTTTTTTCAATACAGTACTATATATGTATTTTCTCTTCTTTATGATTTTCTTAATAACATTTTCTCTAGTTTGCTTTATTGTAAAAATACAACATATAAAACATACAACATACAAATTATGTGTTAATTGACGGCTTATGTTATTAGTAAGGCTTCCAGTCAATAATAAGACATTACTGGTTAAATTTGGGGGGAGTCAAAATTATGTATTGCATTTTCAAATATGTGGCAGATTGGTGCCCCTAACCCCTGCATTGTTCAAGGGTCAACTATATGTGCAAACTTACAATTCTACTCTATTTGTACCCTAACAGCTAATATTCATAATATTCCTTCAAAAAATATTCACTGAGAACCCCTTATAGATATTGCAGAAAAAGAAGGTTAAGACCCAGGCAGCTGTTCACTCAAAGAGCTGACATCAGGGAGAAGAAATATGTAAAGTGATTACTGACAATCTGGCATATGACTCAAAAGAAGAGGGGCACCTGGGTGGTATAGTCAGTTAAGTGTCTGACTCTAGATTTTGGTTCAGGTCATTCATTAGTTCACAGTCCTGGGATTCAACCCTGCATCAGGCTCTGTGTTAAGCACAGAGTCTGCTTGAGATTCTATCTCCCTCTCCGTCACCCTCTGCCCCTCTGGCTCATGTGCAATCTCTCTAAAATAAATAAATATTTTTAAATTTTTTAAAAAGACTCAAGAGAAGAGTAATATACCAAAGATACATAGGACAAAATTATTAACCCTAAAACTGGGCACATGGTACTAATGTTATCAGCAAAAGGCAGCTGATAGGTTCTGAGAGATAACTCGAAGTTTTTCTAGAGGGCCACAAAAAATAAGAAAATAAAGGCACAGAGCCCAGGGGACCTGGCTCGCTCAGAGGTGGAACATACAACTCCACCGTCTCAGGGTCATGAATTTAAGCCCCACGCCAGGTATACGACATATAATAAAATACTCAATTTTCCTAAGTCATAAAAATGGAGCAGTACTTAAGACCACAAAATCAAAAAAAAAAATCACAGGAATGGATGTAACATCTAAAGTCATCTAGATCAGTCATTCCCAAATGTAGATTTTGGATCAGCAGCAGCCTAACCTGGGAATCTGACAGAAATGAAAATTTTCAGGCCCCACCTAGAATCTACCCTATCAGAAACCTGGGGTGGAGCCCAGCAACCTACAGTTTATTATTGTTTAGTTTAGTTTATTATTATTAAGCCTTCCAGGTTATTCTTATACAAATTCAAGTTTGAGAACTAGTAATTTAGATCAGGGTTTTTCAGCACTTGGACATTTTAGAGTGGATAATTCTTCATTCTGAAGGGATGTCTTGTGCAGAATGTTTAGCAGCATTCCTGGCATCTACCCACTAAATACCAGCAGCATCCCCCAGCTGCGAAGGCCAAAAATGTCTCTAGACATTGCTTAATGTCCCCTGGGAACAGAAATCACCCACGTTTGAACACCACTTATCTACATCAAGGATCACAAGCTTTACTTTAAAGGGGCAAGGTAAATATTTTAGGCTTTACAGGCCATGCAATCAACTAACTACTCAACTTTTGCTATTAAGGGCAAAAGTGGCAAGAGACAATATGTAAACAAATATGCATGACTGTCTTCCAATAAGACTTTACTGACGAAAACAGGTGGTAGTTTGGCCCTCAGGATGTAGTTTGCCGATAACTAATCCAGATGAATTACCTAAATTATAACTGAATGTCCTCAAACCTCCCTGCTGCCAAGTGGTTGTCCAGACTCTATATAAATACCTGATCTAGTCCAGTCCTGTTTTCAGGTACATATAACTTTAGACAAATCTCTATTTCACAGACTGAGTAACTCAGAGCCAGAAAGGATAAATGACTTGCTCAGAGAACCAGAACCAAAAACAAAACAAAGCAATAAACTAGAGGTCTAGTCTGCCTAAGTGCAATGTTCTAACAACTGCTTCCTAGAGAGGTGTATAACCATATAATGTTACTCGTGAAGCATTCAAATGTTTTAGTACTTTACAATTACTAAAACCTGGAAAGAGAAGTATTTGTTGTGCGTGGGGTGGGGGATATCTTGAAATAACTTTATCTTTAAGGCTCAGACAGTAAATATTTTAAGCCTGTGCACCATGAAGTCTCTGTCTCAACTACTCATTTCTGTCCCTACAACACGAAAGCAGTCACAGACAATAAGTAAATGAATACCTATCATTGTATTCCAATAAATCTTTATGTATAAAAACAGGTAGCCAGCTTATAGTTTCCTGACTCCTCATCTACAGAGTCCATAAACCTAGTCTGGCAAACAAGAGGCATCAATCCAACCGTGCTCAACAAATCTAAAGACTCTTCATTCCATGGCTTCTGACCACTTGTAAACTTAGAAGCATGGCACTAGACTAGAATGAATGTTAGTCTAGGAACAATCAAAGTGCCAGGCCCTCCCTCTCTCCCTTCTGGCATGTCTAGCTATATGCCAGGTACTGTTTTTTTGTATGTAAATTTTTATACTGTATGTAAATTTTATCACTTGGAGAAATTTCTGAATGGTGAATCTTTTTTTCCTCTAGAAATCCAAGCCATCTGACACATTAAGCTAGAAAATAAACACTCTTATGTGTACCTGGATAAAATCTTTGTTGCAAACCAAGGCATGAACTTGGACAGTCACTTCCTTTTTCTGGCCTCAATTTCCACAAAAGGAAAAAATACAGAGAACAAATATATACCTTAAAATTATCAAAAATGAAAATACCTAAGGGGTGCCTGGGTGGCTCAGTGGGTTAAAGCCTCTGCCTTCAGCTCAGGTCATGATCCCAGGGTCCTGGGATCGAGACTCGCATCGGGCTCTCTGCTCGGTGGGGAGCCTGCTTCCCCCTCTCTCGCTCTGCCTGCCTCTCTGCCTACTTGTGATCTCTCTCTGTCAAATAAATATATAAAATCTTTTAAAAAAAAGAAAATAACTAAAACTTATTGAACTCTTTCTATGCCAGACACCTGTTCTAGTAACTTTACATGCATTAAGTCATTTTTCATATGAGGAAACTGAGGCAGAGGTGTGAAATGAGTAGTCAAAGATCACAAGAGGTACAAGTGGCAGTACTATGACTTAAATCCAAGCAATCTGACCTCAAAGTCCATGCTCTTAACCACTAAATAACTACTGAACTTTATTCTACATGCCAAATCTCATTATTCCAATTACCAACAATCCAAACACAAACAAAAAATACCTTGTCCCTCTAATTAATAAAGAGGACAGCAGAGAAAGGAAAGAAAGGACAGTAACAAGACTATTTTCAGCCATAGTACTCAATCTCTTGCCAAGGTAACCTCCCAGGATATAAATATGATGTTCCATGGATACTTAGTTTGGTCCCCAAACCACAACATCACAAAAGATACCTATCCATGCCGATCAATACCATTTCTACTTGCACAGTTTGTCAAACTAAAAAAGAAAGAAGATTCACAGCTTCATTTAGAAGGAAGAAATGTCACGAAGGGGCAGAAACTAATTTCAAGTGACTTACTGGAGTATCATGGAAGAGTCCATGCTTCCAAGAGAAGTTGATAGATAGGCAAAGGAAAACTTAAAAGATAGTCCAGGGGCGCCTGGGTGGCTCAGTGGGTTAAAGCCTCTGCCTTCGGCTCAGGTCGTGATCCCAGGGTCCTGAGATCGAGCCCCGCATCGGGCTCCCTGTTCAGCAGTGAGCCTGCTTCCCTTCCTCTCTCTGCCTGCCTCTCTGCCTAATTGTGATCTCTGTTGTCAAATAAATAAATAAAATCTTTTAAAAAAATTTTTTTAAAAGATAGTCCAATATATGAAAACACATAAAGCCATTTAAGCAGCAAAGGTATTACTAGCTTGAAAGACCAGGAGAGGAAAACAAAGGCACAACAGTGTCATCCAGGAAACATAACTGAAAGTAACACCAAAATCAAAGTCAAATTAGAGAAGAAATAGACTCAATCTACAACCACTAGAACTAGGTTCAGAAAAAATATTTTTTAGCAAGGCAGATAAGGTTTTGTTGCTTAAAAAATATATATTACTACTAGTAAAAGTTGTTCCTTTTTTTTCCTTGAATTGAGTAAAACTATGATCTATATCTCTACATTATACAGTAACAGAGAAATATAAATAGAAAAATATGTGAGACTAACCTAAACAGCTATAGCACCCTTTTTGTTTTCCAAAAAAATGTATGTTAGAGGAAAAAGAAATTAGCATTACAGTAATTAAAAGGTTAAGGGGGGAAGCAGAATACTCTTTTTTTTTTTTTTTTTCCTCAAATGGGTCCAAAATAATAAGTATTACTGAAGGGACACCTAGGTGGCTCAGTTGGTTAAGCAGCTGCCTTCGGCTCAGGTCATGATCCCAGCATCCTGGGATCGAGTCCCATATCGGGCTCCTTGCTCCGCAGGGAACCTGCTTCTCTCTCTGCCTCTGCCTGTGCTCGCTCGCTCTCTCTCCCTCTCTCTCTGACAAATAAATAAATAAATAATATTTAAAAAAAAAAAATAAGTATTACTGAAATTATTCGATAGCAACTCCAATTCCATTTGGATAGCTATTTTCATATCTATAAGCAAACCAAATATATCTCAAAAGTTTGATCAAATGATTTTTGCTTTACACTTCAACCTTAAAAAAAGAAAAAGGCAAAGAATTCTATAATTACATAAAGAACAAGATTTGGAACTTTCACCTGAATGTATCTCTTTGTTATAAAAAGACATTAAGGAAGGGGGAAAAAAAAAAAAACAGCCCTGATTCATCAATGTCTGCCTCTTTTTTAAACCCAGGAAATTCCTTTACACCTCCTCCTGGCTCTGGCCAGCAAGAACTGTAGGTGTACTACTCTATTCATTCCTTTACTAGTAATATACTATGCTAACACTATTTACATTTAAAACTGATTTGGGGGACACCTGGGTGGCTCAGTCAGTGAAGTGCCTGCTTTCAACTCAGGTCATATCCCAGGATCCTGAAATGGAGCCCGCAACAGGCTCCTTGCTCAGCAGGGAGCCTGCTTCTTCCTGTGCCTACCACTCCCTCTGGTTGTGCTCTGACAAATATGTAAAATCTGAAAAAAACAAAACAAACAAACAAACAAAAATCCTGATTTTTCTTAGAGTACTACAAATTATAAACTCATTGCCCAGAGTTGAATTTACAAATAATTCATTAAACATGATGCTGTCATTGTCTTCAAACTTTTGGTGGGAGCCACTATGGCTGGCAGTTCCTCAAAAAAATTAAAAATAGAAATACCATATGATTCAGTAATTCAACCTCTGGATATATACCTAAAAGAATTAAAAGCAGGGATTCAAACAATTAACTGTACACCCACATTCATAACAGCCTTAGTGATTCACAATATTCAAAACATGAAAATGTCTATTGACAGATGAATGGATAAACAAAATGTGGTTCAGCAGTCCCCCATTATCTACAAGTTATGTCCCAAGGCCCCCAATAGATACATGAAACCAAGGATAGTACTGAACACTATGTATGTTATGTTTTTTCCTATATATACCTACCTATGATAAAGTTTAACTTATAAATCCAGCACAGTAAGAGATTAATAACTATAACAAAACAGAATTTTAACAATACTGTATATTGCAATAAAAGTTACCTGAATATGGTCTCTCAAAATCTCCTATTGTATGTACTGTACTCACCCTTCTTTGATGATGTGAGATGATAAAATGCCTACATGTTGAGATAAAGTGAGGAGAATGACCTAAACATTATGACACAGCATTAGGCTACTAATGACCTTTTTTTTTTTTTAAAGATTTTATTTATTTATTTGACAGAGCGAGAGATCACAAGTAGGCAGAGAGGCAGGCAGAGAGAGTGGGGGTGGGGGAGCAGTCTCCCTGCTGAGCAGAGAGCCTGATGCGAGGCTGGAGGCTCTATCCCAGGACCCTGAGATCATGACCTGAGCTGAAGGCAGAGGCTTAATCCACTGAGCCACCCAGGCGCCCTCCTAATGACCTTCTCATTATACATCAGGAAGGTCATCTACCTTTGGACCACAGTTGTCCAAGGGTAACTAAAACCATGAAAAGCAAAACCACAGATAATGAGGGATTACTGTATACACATACTGTATCAACAGTGTAATAGTATTCAGCCCTTTAGACAAGATGGGGCGCTTTCCGGGTGGTATGACCTTAGACAGTATTCAGCCTTTTAAAAAGGAGGGGTATTCTGACACATACTACAACACGGATGAACCTTGGAGAAATCATGCTAAGTGAAATTAGCCAGTCACAAAAGGATAAATACTGTGTGATTGCCCTTATATAAGATATCTAGAATATTCACATTCATAGAAAATAGAATGGTGCTTGCCAGGGGCTAGGGAACAAGACAAAATGGGAAGTTATTCTTTAATGGTTAAAGTTACAGTTTTGCAAGGTAAAAAAAAGTTCTGGAGGTAGTGGTGATGGTTGCGCAACGATGTGAATGCACTTAATGTTAAGACTTAAAAATGGCAAATAAAGTTAAGATGGCAAATTTTATGTTATGTGTATTTCACCACAATTTTTAAAAAATTTTAATTGAGGGGTGCCTGGGTGGCTCAGTCAGTTTAAGCCCTTCGTCTCATGTTCTCAAGTCCTGGGATCCAGTTTGTACTGGATCAACAGGGGAGTCTGTTTCTCCCTATGGCTCTGCCCCTCCCCCGGCTTGTACTTGCACGCTCGCTAGCGCGCTCATGCGCTCTCTCTCTCTCAAATAATAAAATCTTTTAAAAAAATTTTTAATTGAAAGCTGTTCTTATTTGGGGGGATGGGGATCTTTTAGAGAACAATTTGTAATACATTTGCTTTGTAATGAGATGACTGATCTACAAAATCTCAAACCTATCTCATTAAGTCTGAGGTACAATCTTCCATCCACTATTTGTCCAATTTTAAGAAACCAGGTAAATCATTTTTTAAATTAGGATTGTTAACTACTCCACTGATCGGTTTCAACAGAAGTCCTTTTTCAATTGAGTTGAAATAGTTAATATACAATTATCTTTCTCAAAAGTTTTTCCAGGGCACCTGGGTGGCTCACTGGATTGAGCATGGGACTCAATTTCAGCTCAGGTCATGATACCAAGGTAGTGAGATAGAGCCCCAGCTCCAGTCCACTCTGTGCTCAGTGGGCAGTCAGCTTCTCTCCTCTCCCTCACCCTTAGTCCCTCCCCTCTCACCACATGAGCATGCAAGAGCATGTGCCCACACTCTCTCTCAAATAAATAAATCTTTAAAAAAATAGTTTTTCCATATTTAGGTACTGTATTTATAAGAACTTATTACCTAGCAATCAGCTAAATCTACAACTTATTTATTTTTAAAATGTGATATTCAAACATAGTTTCAGTTTCTCAAAAGGAGTGAGAGGTGGGCAAATCAAGAAGTGGACACTGGGGACGCCTGGGTGGCTCAGTTGGTTAAGCAGCTGCCTTCAGCTCAGGTCATGATCCCAGCGTCCTGGGATCGAGTCCCACATCGGGCTCCTTGCTCGGCAGGGAGCCTGCTTCTCCCTCTGCCTCTGCCTGCCTCTCTGTCTGCCTGTGCTCGCTCGCTCTCTCTCTAACAAATAAATAAATAAAATCTTTAAAAAATTTTAAAAAAAAAATCACATTTCTTTCTACAAAGGCAGCACTGAGGTCTCAAAATCATTATTAATTTCACAGTCATGTGTTCAATTTTGGGGAGAAACTGATTTGCACAGATACAGGCAAAACCAGCATCATCAAATATCTACATTACAAGACTTGAACTGTAATGTTTAAAATAACCTAATTTCTGATAACTGGATAAATGCTATTTTTTTTATATTTTATTTATTTATTTGACACAGAGAGAGAAAGAGATCACAAGTAGGCAGAGAGGCAGGCAGAGGGGGAGGGGGAAGCAGGCTCCCTGAGGAGCAGACAGCCCAACACAGGGCTCTATCCCAGGACCCTGAGATCATGTCCTGAGCTGAAGGCAGAGTCTTAACCCACTGAGCCACCCAGGCACCCCTAAATGCTAATTTTTAAAAGCTAATCCTATAAAAAGCTTACATAATATTAAAAGATAGACAGAATAATTGATTTTGGAGGCGCCGGGTGGCTCAGTCCTTAAGCATCTGCCTTCAGCTCAGGTCATGATCCTGGGTCCTGGGATAAAGCCCCGCATCAGGCTCCCTACTCAGCAGAAAGCCTGCTTCTCTCTCCCACTCCCCCTGCTTGTTCCCTCTCTTGCTGTGTCTCTGTCAAATAAATATATACAATCTTTAAAAAAAAAAAAGAAAAGAAAGAATAATTGATTTTAAAATAAGTCCACAAGAGCAAAACAATCTGGAATCATTTGTGAGAGGCATAAAAGTCTCCTAAAAACACAAAGGCTAATGGACTTAATATATGTGTGTACTTTTTATTCTGTATCTGTATTATTCTATATGTGTATTCTTTTTACTCATAAATATTTTATTTATGTGTACATTTCATTCTACCAATAATGTTCTTACCTACTTCACAATATGAAATAAGCTTTCACCATCTGGCAAACAATGACTTGAACAGTTGTTTACAGAATGGGAAAAAGCTATGGTATTCTCGGGCACCTGGGTGGCTCAGTGGGTTAAAGCCTCTGCCTTCGGCTCAGGTCATGATCCCAGGGTCCTGGGATCGAGCCCCACAGAATGCCATAGCTTTTTCCCATTCTGTAAACAACTGCTCAGGTCAGTGCCATCGGTTTGAAGAGAAAAACAGCGGAATGTAGTAATGTAATCAAGATAAAATCCCCAAATACTTGTCAGAAAATCTTACTTTGTCTCTGAGTACAAGAATCCTAAATTTCCTGTACTTAGTGAATATAAAGTTCACAGTAGGCACACTAATAGTCACAAATAAGAAAACAAGCAGCTGGGGTACCTGAGTGGCTCAGTGGGTTAAGCCTCTGCCTTAGGCTCAGGTCATGATCTCAGGGTCCTGGGAGGGAGCCTCACATTCAGCTCTCTGCTCAGCAGGGAGCCTGCTAGCCTGCTCTCTGTGCCCCACCCCACTCTGCCTGCCTACTTGTGATCTCTGTCTCTCTGTCAAATAAATAAATAAAATCTTTAAAAAAGAGAGAGAGAAAGAAAACAAACAGCTACAAGTTGTTAAAGGAAGTAAAAAAAAAATTAGGGGAAATCAAAACAAAGTTATAATTACCTTAGAATTTTTAGTGAGGTAAACTATGATTACTGTTGCCCAAAGCCATTTCTATAAAGCAGTTCTATAACAGGACAAAATACTCCTAAAAAGAGTTCTTTTTCATACAACCACATTCCACATTAGATAAAAGACTGGCGAGTGAAAAAAAAAAAAAGAGAATAAAAGACTTATGCAAAATAAATAAATAAATGAAATTTTAAAATCTCAGGCCAGTAGTAATCCTACAAAACACCAAAATCCTGTGGTCAACTTTTATTTTCAGAACAATTCTTTCTGTCTGAGGTTGGAAGTTATGGTATAATCAAATACAGATCTATCCATATTCCCAATAAATCAGATACTCCTACTGGGTAAGATAAAGAGCAAACTCTGAAAATGACCATCACAATATTAAGTTATGAAATAAGGAAAATCAGAGAAAGAGGGAAAAGAGAAGCCAATCAAAATCTCTGTAAGAAAAACTATCACCTACTATCCTAGTGTTAGACCATGTGATGATAGTGTTAGAAAAGTCTGCCTATACATAACAGTAGCTTCTAAGTTAATGCTAAAATGAATGGTTAAAAATATCTCACTACAATACTTTCTTCATCAAACTTCAAAAGGCAAAGATGGAGTGCACAGGGTATTAGTTCTAATACCAAGTCTTTTTTTTTTTTTTAAAGATTTATTTATTTATTTGACAGACAGATCACAAGTAGGCAGAGAAGCAGGCAGAGAGAGAGGAGGAAGCAGGCTCCCCACTGAGCAGAGAGCCCGATGCGGGGCTTGATCGCAGGACTCTGGGATCATAACCTGAGCTGAAGGCAGAGGCTTTAACCCACTGGGCCACCCAGGTGCCCCAATACCAAGTCTTTCATGATGGGGTACAACTCTGCTTTCAAAGGGCCTCCTTAAGATACTCATATATTAGCGTAACTACAGTTGGGCTAAGTGAAGGAATAACCTTTGCTTATCCTTTAAATTATTCCTGGAGTTAGGACACACACCAAGCAATTCAAATCTGTAGAAGAAGGGAATCCGCAAATATGTAATTTATTAAGCTCATGAATTCACCGAGGATACTTTGGTATATACAGTCTATCTGACACATCCTTATTATCTTCATACCCTCCAAAGATTCCAAAAAGGCAAAGTCTCGAATGTTTATTTCTCCTTGAAAAAGACCATACCCTCACCACTACCTCCACTGCCTCCTCCTCATTCTTTTTTACCCACCCCTTAATACAATACACCACACCCACAACACCACACTCTCCACACCCACACTCCATACAGCGCACTCTCCTCAACAACCCGAAACTCCCAACCAAAAAACCCATACTTAAAAGCCCCACTTAATATCCCCAAATTCTACCCATTCTCCACAAAATACAGAACACACTACACAGTCCACACACATACACTAAACCAAGAATTAAAACACCCCCTCACCCTGCAAATCCATACATAACAAATTCTACATACACCCAACCCAACATATGAATTTCACGTTCCCGCATGGCTCAACACACACACGCGCGCGCGCGCACACACACACACACACACACACACACACACACACAGGCGCGCGCGCGCGCGTACTCGCGCGCCACGTACCGTATAAAAGCCCAAACCACACACCACCGCAATGCTCTAACAAACCCTGAGAAGAGGCAACCATTCTGGCACCGGGAACCCACGAGGTTGGAGGTGGAAGAGGAAGAGGGCCATATACTTCACCTGAAAATCCGCCAGGATCATCTCCCGGTCCATGTTGGACGCCATGGCGGCTGCCGAGTTCCGCGGCTCCGGGAGCGAAGCGCGCACCTGGGAGGGAAACGGCGCCTCCTGCGGCCGTCGCCGCCGCCGCCGCCGCCGCCGGGCGCCGAGGGGCTGGCGGGCAAGCCGGCGGGCGGACCGGCGGGCCGGCAGGCGGGGCAGCGCGGGAGGCTAGGCGCTCATGCACTCGGTAACCTTCAGGCGCCCGGGCTGCCCGCCTGCGCCCCGCAGAGCCCGCGCCGCAGCTGCCCTGACAGGGAGGTTGGTCTGGATGGGGGTCCGGTCTTCTTGTTGCTGGCCAGGATGAGGGCAGGTTACGACAGCTCGCAACCGGCTCCCTTCGGCAGCGGTGAGACCAGCGGGGGCGGGGAAACCAGGCGAACCAGCAGGCGGGTGAACCCCACGGCCGCCTCCGCCTCCTCCGCTTCCTCCCTGGCCGCCGCCTCCACCCCTGGTTGGCCGGCGCCAAGGCTGTCGCACATTTTGCCTGTCATCGAGGTCGCAAAGCGCCGCTTTGCGGCTGCCACGTGACTGCCTTCCTGTCAAGCTCTAGGCGCGCGACTACCGGGCGGGCATCCGCGCGCGTCTGGCAGAGTACCCAACTAGCAACTGCGGGAGCTAGTTGTCCCGCATCAGGTTATTCCGGTTTGGAATTAAGCAAAGACCTCAGGGTACTGCCTCCTCCTGGCTGGGGCGGGGATCAGCTTCTAAGCCTTACGAGGTTAAATAGTCACATAAGTACACATCAAGCCCCACAAACCAATTCAACACTCTCAAAACGCGTTTTACAAACAGCGTTTCATAAACGTACATTCTCTCTAACAAAGCTTAACCAAAGTAAAACTTCATATACACTCTTTTAGGCTCAACCTCCCTACCAAAACCTGCTTACACACCGGCACACTCAATCCCAGGCCCCCTGACTCATGCATCCTCAATCTCTCAATAACACAGAGGTAACCAGGCTGCTAAGATCGACTTGGGTGAACCTGGAAGCTGAGAAAAGTGAGACTATCGATCCCAAGAAAAAGATAAGCACTTTTTGTTAGTTATGACAAATAAAAACTTTTCTATTCCTGCAGCATAACATGTATTTTTTAGACCTAAAACTTGAGTCAAGCTTTGAATATCGTCAATTTAAAATACTTCCATGGAAGTGAAGAAATTGTATTGAGACATCAATTATTAAATTTTCAATGTATGGTCAGAAATTTAACGGCCATGGGACGCCTGGGTGGCTCAGTTGGTTAAGCGGCTGCCTTCGGCTCAGGTCATGATCCCAGCGTCCTGGGATGGAGTCCCGCATCGGGCTCCTTGCTCGGCAGGGAGCCTGCTTCTCCCTCTGCCTCTGCCTGCCACTCTGTCTGCCTGTGCTCTCTCTCTCTCTCACACACACACACACACACACACAAATTAATTAATTAATTAATTAATTAATTTAAAAAAAGAAATTTAACGGCCTTGAGACAAGAATAATCAAAGACCATGTAATGAAGTGTGACAGTTGGTAATTGTCAATGGAGGAAAAGTTACAGTGGGATATGTTTAACTTTGACTTCAGAAAATATCATCTTCTGGACTGTAATAGAGCATTGACTTGACTTGCAAAGTACATTAAACCCTGAAATTGTAAAGTAAGATTGCTGATTTTGTGCTATAAAGTAGATGCTAGTGAAATGACCATATAGACCAAGGCCTCCATCTTTGTATTCCCTGAAGACAAAGAAGAGCACTATGGTGTTCTAAAGATCTAGGTTCATCCTGTGTTTTCTTAGATGAAGATAGCCTGGCATACAACTCTCATGCAATGGTCTGTATTTAGACCAGAATTAGCTAGGTAAGGAATAGAACTATCCATAGTCACATGAATTGAATGTATTTTTTTAATTGCCATCCCATAGGAAGAATTTCCAAAATATAGCACAAGTGTGAATCACAAGGTGAAACACAGTACCAGCAGTTTAAGTGTAGCAATTCAGTTGCCCCATTCATGTATGTCATTCTCAGAACAAGGTGGGTGAATTAATTGTCTTAGTTACATGGCCAGGATTAATGCAGCGGTGAAAAGTTGAGAGTTTTCTCTGTGACAATGTGTGTATAGTGCAGCACCCATTCAAACCCAGTGCTGGTCCCTTTCTTTCTCCCTTCTCTCCATCTGGAAATTAAAACAATGTGGTAATATGAAAAGATGGGAGGAATACCCTACACATTCAGGTATATGGGTTCCAGTACTGCTTTTCCAACTAATTAGCTGGGGAACTTGGATGGGTCACTTAGTATCTCTGACTTCATCTTCTGATATGACCGTTTCAGGTGATGAGAAAACAAATATGAAAATGTGTGTAAAATAAAGTATTTTTACAAAAGAAGCATAGAAATTTCATAGTCGGCATTACCAGGTTTCAATGTAATTCTGCCCCTTGGAAAAATAATCTGAGCCTCAATTTCTTTATTTCTAAAATGGGCCTTATAAAACATATCTCATAGAGTAATTGTGAACATTGAGTGACATAATGCTTGTGAAAACTCTTCAGGAACCTTAAAGCTCTCCAAACATATTAGTTGCTATTATTCTGTATACCAATTCCTAAATGCTTTTCTCAAGGCTACTGCCTTCATAAAACAAGCAAACAAGGATTCTTCTTTCTAATCACTGCTTTTACTGTCTTTCCAACACAATTTAATGCTCTGGGGAATTCTGTAATTTTTTTTTCTAACAGTTTCATCTATTCATGGTTTAACCTCTTCCCAAAGGTTGAAAGTTCCTGAGATTATAAACCATTTCATTCAGTATGTTTTTATAGTCACCAAAGTCCATATATAGCAAAGTATTTTGTATATAATAACAATTACTTTAAAATTTATTAACTTTTATTGGATATCTAGTATGTACAGGTATTTTTACACAACTTATCTCATTCTTACAATGATTTTACAGAATAAAAAACTTCTCTGAGAGGTTAAGAATTTTCTCAAAGTCATGCTACAAAGTGACAGACCTAGTATTCAAGACTAGGTCAAAGCTAGTGCTCTTTCCACTTACTCTGTTGCATCCCTGCAATTCACCCTCCATGTTGCAAAGTTTGTACATTTCCTGAAGAGACTGAGTCTTCCTTTTGACCTAGATATTCATGGGTTGGGTACCCAGCATCCAGAGTGATTGTTCACTATGGACAATGAAATAAAAGAAAAATAAATATTGAATTAAAAATAGTTTATTTTTCATTTCCCCAGAATTATTCTTAGAAACAGTTTTATTTCACAAACTGAGATAATAAAAATGTATAGAGATTCTCTGTACATAAGCATGAGCAAAGGAAAATAATTTTAATTCATTCTCATAGTTAATATACATTAACTCACAGAACAGCCTAATTCAAATAAAAATCTTTTTCTAGAATCTCCATGTTCTTTGATCTTACTATTACTGTTTGAAAAAGAACTTTAATTTCATCTTCCTTTCAAATATATGTGATAAAATTATTTTGCTGAATTTTCATTTGACATAATTTTATATGTGTTTGCCTTTGATCTAGCTTCCTCTAGTGTTACCATCTTACACAACCATGGTACAACTATCAGAACTAAGAAATTAACATTGGTATAATACTATTAATCAAATTCTAGAGACTCTATTTGCATTTTTAAAATTTATTTTAGAGAGATAGAGGGTGGGGGAGGGACAGAGGAAGAAGAGAATCTCAAGTGGACTCCATGCTTAGCATAGACCCTGGTGCGGAACACGATTCCAGGATTCTGAGATCATGACCTGAGCCAAAACCAAGAGTCAGATGCTTAAGGGACTGCATCATCCAGGTGCTCTGATTCTATTTGCATTTCTACATCAATGTCTTTCTTCTGTTTCAGGGTCCAATCCGGAATACTACATATATTTATATGTTACCACATATATTTATATATCTTCTCTTCCAGGGTCCAATCTGGAATACTACATTATATATAGTTGTCATGTTTCCTTAGACTCTTCCAAACTGTGACAGTTTTTTGATCTTGACTTTTGAAGAGTAGTGGTCAGGAACTTTATAGACCATCCCTCAATTTAGGTTTGTCCAGAATTTTGTCCAAATTATACCGTTTATGGATTTGGAAGGAAGAATACCACAGAAGTGATGTGCCCTCATCATATATTAGCAGGGCACATGATATCAACATAACTTATAGTGGTATTAACCTTAATCCTTTGGTTAAGTTAATTAAGCTTTTTAACACTACTCACTTCTACTATAATTCATGAGAAGATTAATGCTACTATAGAATTAGATCCACACCTGGGTAATCAAAAATATATTTAATCGAATGATTTAATTTTTTTAGGAGTCTTGGTGTCTGATCCTGGACTCTTAAAAAATGGGATAGGCATAAGATTTGGGGCTCCAAGTTCTGAGTCCAAATCCTATATCCACTAACTTACTGGCTTTAAGTCACAATCTCTGCAAGCCTTAATTCCTTCACCTAAAAAATGGGGATAATTACCATATGCAACTCAAAGTTGTTGTGAAGATTAAATAATGTGTGTATCATATGTTATAACCATGAAACAGTATACAAATGTTAATTGTTGCTATTATGGTTAGGCTTTTGAGTTGCTTGCTGGGCATTTATTTACTTACTTTACAAAATGACTTTCTTTTTTGTTTTAAGATTTTATTTATTTATTTATTTATTTGACAGAGATCACAAGTAGGCAGAGAGGCAGGCAGAGAGAGAGGAGGAAGCAGGCTCCCCACTGAGCAGAGAGCCCGATGCGGGGCTCAATCCCAGGACCCTGAGATCATGACCTGAGCCGAAGACTTTAAATTTAAGAAGACTTAAAGCTTGAGCTTTAACCCACTGAGCCACCCAGGCGCACCTAAGAAATGACTTTCATAAGTGGTGGGGCTACCCATATAAGAAAGCCTACTGAAACTCAGAAATAAAATGCCTAAGTCACAATTATGAAATGATAAAAAGGTCCCTGAGGGTGCCAGTCTATTTTCCGCCTCTGTTGGATTTATAAATACAACAAAAAGGAACACTTTGATACTAGGTAAAGAAATTACAGAAATCACAAATGCATTTCCATACGTTAACCATTGAAAAACTGCATAAATGGGTCAATAAGAAAAAGTACAAAATAATCTGATAAATTACATTTCTTCTTTTTAAAGATTTTATTTATTTATTTGACAGAGAGAGAAAGATCACAAGTAGGCAGAGAGGCAAGGGGTTGGGGGGAAGCAGGCTCCCTGCTGAGCAGAGAGCCCGAAGCAGGGCTCCATGCAGGGCTGGATCCCAGCACCCTGAGATCATGAGCCAAAGGCAAAGGCTTCACCCACTGAGCCACCCAGACATCCCTGATAAATTATATTGCTATAAGCACTTTAAAGTGAGTATAAACTGCTGGGGAAAAAAAGATTTCTATAACTGTTATTATTTAATATAAAGCCTCTTTTTGGTGTTTGAAAGACATGTCATTATTATGCTAAAAGAGAAACCACTGCTTTCAATATAATAGATGCTTAACTGTGGATCTTTCTTATATACCATGTTAGAATGTAAAATAATTAAAGGCAGAGATACTCACCTTTGAATATACTTCAGCGAACTAATACTTAATATTAGATTTTCATTGGAGGTACTTTATGGTGGCTACTTATGCTTTCTTTTTTTTTAATTTAAGCTTTTTTATTTAAACATATAATGTAACCCCACCACCCTCTCCCAACCCCGCTACTTATGCTTTCTAAACTAAGCCTCAAACCTCTGTGCTGCCAGTTGTGGTTTATACAATAAGCAGGCTAAGCACATGCTTTAGAATACAAGTAAAACCAGAATAAAAAACCCAAAAAGCCTTCCTTAAATAATTTAAATTTAATATCTCAGCAAAAGCACTAAAGTAGTCATCATGGGGAAAAATCAGATTTTTTTTGGACTTCTTTACTCCTATTTTTTGGCTTTGTTTTTATTTACATATGAGGTATGATGATGGGACATCAGAATCTTTTCAGTTAGTTTAGGACCTCCAAAAATCTTAGTCTAGCTCTCTATGCATCTTAAATTACCATTAAGTTTCCATAACTCAGTTATTCAGCAAAAAGTATTTCATGAAAATTATAACACATATGTATTTATACATAATGAGCATAATTTAAGATTCTTTCTCATTACAGTATCTTCTCTTAGCAAGAAATCATAATAATTGCCAGAAAACAACTCTTCATAAATTTGAAATGTCTAAATACATGTAAGAAATGAGAGGAGTTAATTTCTGGTGTTGTAGTTCATACCTGATTCACAATGCAAGTTTAGTTACCTAAGAAAAGAGCTCTAGTTATTTTTTTTCCTCAACACTTATGTCATAACACTGCCAGATTCTTCCCAGTTTCAACTCTTCCTCTATGTACTAACCAGTCTGTTGCTAGATGATTATCCAGATGTTTCTGGTGTGTTTTGTTGCTAATACTCCCATTATACTTCAAGGGGCTGGGTACGATGTTGCTGGAGGATCTGCTTACTCTAATTAGACCACTTGTCCTTTTTTGCTTGGTTTCATTTTGACCACTGGGTGCATCATGTAACCGTGCTGGGTATTTTTAAGAGCAAAAATACAGAAACCAGTAGTTAATTAATCTTACATAGCTAAAAGAGGAGGTTACAAGTACAGACAACTGGTGTCTCAGATGAGTGAAATAAACGATTGGGGGAACAGACTACTTACTCCTTTCTATTTAAACACCCCCCCCCCAACAAGCCATCTCAGTAGAAAAAGAGAACTTTGGCAATAAAGAAATGGCCTTGTTAGAAAAGCTCCCCAAGAGTTGTTGTAAATTTAGCTTTAATGTTAATTGTTTTTCTCCCTTTTCCCGAAGAAATGGAATATTTCAGTTTCTCGGCCCTGATATATTGAGTTCAGAGTTCGTCATGGTTTCTTCCCTACACTTTGTCCTTAGTTTTCGTAAAAGTCAGTCCATTAAAGACGTTTGCTTTTTCTGAGCACTGTTCTCGCTGTCAGTCCGGGTCTCTTCCTCCACCCCCAAGGCCATCTCTGCCCACCACGACCGCGGGCGTTGATCTGGCAGGTGCGAGGCCGAGGCCCGAGGCTGAGAAAAGGCTGCGGAGTGTACACAGTGCACACCCCAGAGGAGGCGGCGGCAGCTGTAGGCCTGGCCGCCCGAACTTCTAGAGCCTAGCGGCGGAGCGCGGAGGCGAGTCAGCCTGCCCGGTCAGGGCCGGGAGAAACTTGGTTCGCGCCAGCTCGCTCTCCGCCTTCCAGCAGCCAGCGCCGCCGAGCCTCTCAGGCCCTGCGGCTCTCCGCAGCAGTCTTAATTAAGAAGCCTCTTCCCCCTCACCCGCCCCAGCCGGGCTCCAGGAGTCCTAGGTTTCGTGTCGCAGACCCCAGCCCGCCAGCCAGCCTGTGGAGGCCAAACCCGGCTCCGCGGGGCAGAACGCCGATCCAGCTGGGGACCAGCCGCGGGGCGGGCGGGTGGGAACCCGTGCCTGAGATGCAGGGAGGGCAGTGGGGAAAGAGGAGGCGGGAGAAAGGGCACGGGCTGGGGGCGGAGCGAGCCAGCCTGCGAGCCTGCGAGCCTGCGAGCCTGGGCGCCTCCTGGGCAGTGGGCGGTGCGTGGGCGGTGCCCGGCCTTCCCGCTCCTGCGGCGCTGCAACTCAGCCGAGCCTCCTTAAAACTCTGCCGTTAAAATGGGGGCGGGTTTTTCAACTCAAAAAGCGCTCAATTTTTTTCTTTTCAAAAAAAGCTGATGAGGTCGGAAAAAAGAGAGAAGAAACCGGCACCGTCTCTGCAGCGACAACAGAAGCAGCAATTGTTTGAGTGAAAAAAGAAGCCAAGGAGGAAGGGTAGGAAAAGCGCTCAAAGGAAGACAACGCTCAAGTGTCTGTAGGGGCGAAGAGAGCAGGGACCGGCGATTTGGGGGAGACCAGCTACAAAAAAACTGTCACTGGGAGCGCTGCGGCTCTGGAGGAAGCAGTGCTGCCCGGCTCGGCTCCGGAGCACAGTTAGCTGGCGGCCGCTGCCCTGTCGGCGGCACAGGCTTGGGGCACAGGCCGGGGGACAGCGAAGGGTCGGCGAAGTGGCACCGGGTGTCTGAGCCGCTGGGCTCTCGCCGAGAGGGCGGCGGGACTGTCTGCGCTCTGGCATTGTGGCGACTCCCCATACTCAGACCTTGGCCTGCGCTTCTCTGGTCGCTCCGGAGGCCCCCAGAAAACTGGGAAAGGAAGGAAAAGACGGCGGCGGCAGCTCAATGAGCGTACAGTGGGAAGTCTGAACTGGCTCGGTCGTAGGCGGGAAGTTACTGGTGGGCTGCCCAGTGCAGCCGCGATGCTGCAGCGCGCCGCCCCAGCAGCCCGGGCCGCATAGACGCTTCCCGCATCACTCGCCCCCTTCCTCACGCTGCTGGGAGTCCCGGGACCTGGTGGGGCCGGCATGACCGACTTACCCGGAGCCCGCCGCGCGCCCGGCCGTCTCCGGAGACGCGCTCCGAGCCTGGCTCCCACGGCCTCTGAGGCTCCGCGGGGCTGCGGCAGCCCAGCGGGAGGGCTACGGAGCATTCCCATTCGGCGTTAGCTTGCAGTCCGGCCCTGACGCGAATAAAGGCTCCTACTGAGAAGCAGAGGCCACTGAAGAGTCGTGGAGACCTATATAACCCAAGGGCCACGGAACTGCTACTCCCGTTTGCCTTGGGCGATCATCTTTAACCCTCCGGAGCACGTCAGCATCCAGCCACCGCGGCGCTCTCCCCGCATCGGAGGACTCAGGACTACCCCTTCCGTGAGACGGATGGAGACCGAGCCCCTCCGAGGACCTGCCCCAGCGGTTCTGGCTCGCGCGGCTCAAGTCATCACCGTGAACAAGGGTAGGTTAATGCCTTTTCTTTCCCCCGAAATGTCTTTTCTTCCGCGGTATTTTGTGCCTTGAACTAGTCCCTTAAGTCTCTGCACACATTCCTCACAGAGATTGTAGTGTAGATACGTGACAACTCTGCCTACATTTTACGTCCAGAGTAATTTGCCGGGAATATGTATACATCTGTGTGTCTTTCTGTTGAGTCACCAGAATTCTTCACAGGGGTTAAGCTAAAAAGCAAGGAGCGGAGCCCCTCTCCAATGGCTCAGTTTTGCTGAATAATCACGTGTGAATCGAGGGGCGGGCTTTTGGCAGGCAGATCTTACTAGTATTTACTACCAAGCTCTACTCCAGATTAACCATCCCAGTCCTTCTGTCAGTCTCCGATGCCATCATGCAGCCTGGTTAGGAGCAAAAGAAAAGGGAAACAGAAAAACAACTAATTCATCTTTTCCCGATCGTCAGGACCCTAAAGAATGGCCGAGCCTTGGGGAAACGAGTTGGCGTCTGCAGCTGCCAGGGGGGACCTAGAGCAACTTACTAGTTTGTTGCAAAATAATGTAAACGTCAATGCACAAAATGGATTTGGAAGGACTGCGCTGCAGGTTGGTATCCAGAGAGGTGGGGAAAACAGGTCAACAATGTTGCCTACGTGATCCGGGTGTCTGGAATAACGGCTTTTAAGCTTCCAGGGGTACAAAATTTCACTGTTTGTTTTTTTTTTTAAGCCTAGTTGGTTGCCATATTTTATATCTTTAAGTGGATCCAACTCCCCAAAATGACGTACTTTGAACAAACTCGTCAAATTCAACAACATCCTCGGTATCAAATGGGTTCCAGGTTTGGTCTTAATTTTTGGAATGTTTTTGTGCGGGTAGGGATTTAAAAGTAGTTGTAGCAGCGCCGAGGTGTGTGTGTGTTTTTAAGACAGCTCTGTAAACACATTATTATGATTATTATTATTTGAAGTAAATACACTGCTATTAGTGGTTTCCGTGCTTTGCTCCAATAATTGACTTTAACGTTAATTTTCCTGACTACTGGCGAGGGTGTTTTTCCTTCAAATGCTTCAAGTTTTGACAAACGACCTTTCCTCATTTGGAATGGGTGGCCTGGGCACGGGGACAGGATGTACATTTCACAGTTAATGTAATACCATCCACCCATTCAGGATTGAGGAGGAATAAAAAGTTAAATTTTCTAATCAGAGCTCAGTTTGTAGTATTTTTGTGTCTGCGGTTGTGCCGTGGTATGTTCTAACTTTCAGTAATTAGATTTGCAAGCAAAAAATGAAACATGCCCAGCTGCCAAGTATTGTACCTGATATTTTTTTCCCTCCTCTGAATGTTAGTTATCATATAACTTAGTTGAAAGGCTTAGAAAGAGAAAAATGGCAAAGTAGTCTCAAATAGTTGCTTTATCAGAGTTCTGGTGGTATACTTATGAATTATTCTTATTCGGAAATGCAACACTTGAAGCTGTTGTTGAAAATCCATTGGGGAGAAGGTTTTGGAATGCTTTCTTTTACAAGAATTAGAAATTTAAGCGGCAGGAGATATACTATTAACAGACGAAGTTAAGTCTGGGCATTTTAAAACAATATACTGATCTTACAAAGTTTTCGGTATTAAGGAAGCTTATACATAGATACTAAATTATTTAATCTTGTTATTTCGGGTAGATTCTGTGGAATAAAGAATTTTTTTCTTTGTCTACCGTAGCTTTTAATAGGTTTTGTGGTGATAACAATGCTACAAATTTAACACATTGAAAAGTTTCCTATGAAAACTCAAAAGATTATATAAATCTCACAAGGAATGAGCAACTTAACCCATGTTCAGAATAAGATCTTACAGGACTTTTGACGAACAGGAAGACTGGGAGATTAATACTGACAAAGTTTTGGCATTTTTAATACAACTTGGCAATATTGTTGATATTAAGCATACTTATCTATATACTAACACCCACTTATTGTGGCTTAACCCTGGTACATATAATGAAACACACAAACAGGAGTCTTAAGGCTTCTTTTCAGTATGTATAATCCTGACTCTGAGATTGTGTCATAACTCAAGAAAGAACTTTCTTTCAAAACAATTTCCAATTTACTATCATTTTCTGTGAAAGATGGCAAATTTCCTTTTATAATTATGTTCATTTAACTCGGTTGCAAGTTTTTCCCTCCTTCCTAGTGTAAGCTTTTCAATCAGGATGATATCAAAGGCCTTCATCGCACATTTGCTTTACAGAGACCCAAGGTGTCTGTCCCTTATTTTTCCCAGTCCAGGTCCTTAAATGTGACCAGATCTTTAGAGGTAGATGTGGCAAAAATTAGATTGAGTTCATTTTTAACCAAAAAGCTTATTTTATTGAAATTCTCAAAAAATAATAATGTATCATTTTTACCACTGCCCCCAAAAGAAGGGCCAAATCAGCAGGGGTTTATCAACAGGGAAGTGTAATATCTTGGCCATCTATATAGTTTGCATTTATAAGATATTATTTATTCTAAATATATTTAATACTTAATTTGTGATTATTTTTTAAATAAACAGTTTAAAGAGATAGACAACTTTGTATGTATTTTTCAATGGTTATTTAATTTCATAAACATTTGAGAGTCTACTATGTAATCTATTTATTTTAAGTTGTTATGAATATACCTAAATATAAATGAAACCAGTTAAAATGCTGAACTGTTTTCTGGTATGTTAATGAGACTACATTTTTTTCACAACTAAATCATATGTATTATGTAATTGCATGCTTCTCTACAAGATATTTTATAATTATGAGAGCCTAACAGAGACCCCTATTAGACTGAAACGTATTCAAACAACAGTAGGTAAGTCTTTTTCATATGAATTATTTTATGTTGATAGCAAATTTTAATACATTCTGACTTTTAAAATGTTGGCAGTTTACAAATAGCTATTCCTAAATGTCTGATAATAGCTGCAAAAGGAAATAAGATGGCATCACCAGTTGATTATTAAATATGCTGAAACCAGAAGACAAAGTTGTCTGTCTCAAAATACATATTAAATATCTTGTTTTCTCTTCATTTGCTCACTTTAAAATTGGGAAGCTAGTTAGAACGTTAAGAGACAGTAAGTAACAGAGTAGGATAACTGTTTCATTCTTTTCAGGAATGGTTGCGCTGCAGTCATTTCCTGTCTAATACATGGTATATCATGAATTTAGTTTTGATAAATCAGTATCATAAACAATGTAGCACACCACTGATTATTTAACACTTTAACAATCAGTAACATTTTAAAATTTCAGGTAAAGGATTCTAAGCACCAAACACACCCAGTAGCCAGTATGAAATAACTTGCAAAGAAAAAATATTTTTTTAAAAAACACTGGAAATTTGAGCTATATATATTTGAAAAAAACTTGTGAAAATTAATAATTTAAGAAAATAGCAGGTCCTGTATTTTAATAGATCATTTTTATATTAGGTGATGGAGTCTGATGTGTGGAAACACTTCTTTGTGGGTTTAAACAAACTCACTCTCCTTATTTCTTTTCAGTAGCTACTTGGAAAATTAATTTTATCTACATTTGATATTTCAGAATTAATAATTCAGGTTTTATGTATTATGAGCATAAGCAAGCAAACAAGAGATTCTCAAATTCCAATTCTATTAAGATTTTATTTACTTATTTATCTATTTATTTATTTATTTATTTGACAGAGATACAGTGAGAGAGGGAACATAAGCAGGGGCAGAGAGGGAGAAGCAGGCTCCCCACTGAGCAGGCTGCCCAACGTGGGGCTCAATCCCCAGATCATGACCTGAGCCGAAGGCAGATGCCCAACGACGGAGCCACCCAGGCGCCCCACAAATTCCATTTCTTTTATTTTAATAAATTCATAAAATTATGCAAGTCTTCATGGGAGATAGGAAACTGAGTTGTGGGTGAAATTTCCACAAGTTGGAGTGGTTCTATTTTATTGATCAATTTATCCTACTTTTGGGTACATTTAAGATATTCCATCATAGAAGCTCAATCTTTAGAGTTCTTCTACTTTTACCTACTAGTACTTTCTTTCCTGCAGTTGAGCCCTTCAAGCCCCACCAGGTAAGTCTTCCCCAATCACTGTTTCACCAAAAATAAAGTTACATAAATAGGAGAGATGGATATTTTAAAATATTCTTGTAAGAGCACTTGAAGGATTCTCCCGTTTTCTCTTCTTTCCTAGGTTATGAAACTTGGAAATCCTGAGATTGCCAGGAGACTACTACTTAGAGGTGCTAATCCTGATTTGAAAGACCGAACTGGTTTCGCCGTCATTCATGATGCAGCCAGAGCAGGTTTCCTGGACACTTTACAGACTTTGCTGGAGTTCCAAGCTGATGTTAACATCGAGGATAATGAAGGGAACCTGCCCTTGCACTTGGCTGCCAAAGAAGGCCACCTCCCTGTGGTGGAGTTCCTCATGAAGCACACGGCCAGCAAAGTGGGGCATCGGAACCATAAGGGGGACACCGCCTGTGACTTGGCCAGGCTCTACCGGAGGAACGAGGTCGTTAGCCTAATGGAGGAAAACCAGGCGGAGGGAGCTTCGAATTTGCAATGAATATGGGGAGGGCTCTCCCACACTACCTTCTATTTTGTCAGTTAATTGGTTGCCTGTCCTATATTACTATCACTTGTTAAAATTCAGTTTTGTCATATTTTAAACAGCTAGTTAAGTCTTCACAGGATGCAAAGTGGAAATCTTAGTACAGGTTTATGAATATATTTAAGCAACATCCTTTTCACTTGCAAAATCCTGAGTTCTAACATATAACTGCAAATACCTTTGGCTTTCTCCTGAGTATGTTATCTTGCCTTGACTTTTTCCTTGCCTCTCCCTTTGCGAGTCTCAAAACCCAACTTAAGAGACTTTGTTTTAAAAATATTTTGTCCTGATGCTTCTTTTGCCTAATTAAAACACTTTTTCAAAACAGGACAATGTTTTTCTGTGTTTTCCACTTGCTAAGAAGTATACTAAAAGTTCACAAAGTTGTAAATCTCAACATTAGAAAAGTAGTCGAAGTAAAAAACTAGACATATTCTATTGATGATTCAGCTATTCTTTTTTTCCTCGTGTCTCCCCCCCAAAGATTTTACTTGGTGCCTTATATTTCCCTTTACAACAAAATAAGGACAATGTTTTTTGAAGACCTGAAATTATTTTAATATGAATTTTTCTTAATGTTCGATCTTCCCCTTTTCTCAAAGTTAAGTTAAATAGTTGAAAAACAGGCTTCAGAAGTAGCGATCTGAAAACAAATACATATTAGCTCTAAAGGTAATTTCTAAAAGAAAAGCCACCTTAAAAGTGCTTCCCCCTCATTTTTTTGAGATCACAAAGTGAAACAATTGGTTAAATAATACATTTCCCAAAATTATACCATAAGTATACTATCACATTTTTTCTCCCTGAATGTTAGGAATGTGACATTACAAAATGTTGTCTTAAAATATAATGCAAATACAAATTTTTAAGGGATTAAAAAGTACAGCAAGAAAAAAATACATAAATTACACGTAAGGGTCATAACTAATTATATATACATGTAAGGGTCTTAACTGCAATATAATAAATACAAAAACATTTACAATAAGTAAATAGGCCACTCTTATATTTGGTACTTGATTTCCACAAAATTTTTTAGTAAGGGCTTACAAAATCTTCTTAAGAATACATTTAAATCAAAATAAAAAAATTAAGTGAAATAGAAATCTCAAATTTCCCAGAGAATTGTCCAGCATCTACTACTTACTTTAATTTTAATTAAAGACTTTCATCAAAGGATTTCAATGCAGTTACCATTTATAAATTTATAAACTTTATTCATCATCTCCAACGTGAACAAAGATGTTTTATGTGAAAGCTCCCTCCTGCTTTATAAGCTCCCTGCCCTGGTTCCAAAAAGAACAAAATACTTTAAGGTTTATTGAAGGATATGGTTCTGATGCCTGCCCCAACAAGGATTGGAATGGTCGCAGGCAACTGGTTTTCGATAATTTATTTTCCATGATAGTATAAAAGAATATAGGAGAAAAAGTTTTATCCTTTTCACTTATAACTACAGTTCACCTTCTTTAAGTACAATAAGACTTCAACTTCTGCCACCTCTAAGCACAAATTACTGAATAAATTTATTTTTTACAGCAACATGAAGTTAAATTTGAAATATTTAATTTTAAAGTTTGGAAAAAAGTAGAAATTGGGATGTTTTGAAGGAAAAAGTATTGTGTTTTGGATTTTAAAACCAGAATCAGTGTACAAAATACACTGCTTGAGAAAACAGAATACTTTCTAAATACAAGCCTATTACTAAAAAATAAAAATAAAAACCCTTTTTACAAGTTGCAACTGTAAAGATGGATGTTTCTGAATTTAAAGTGGAGCTTAAATAGTTTTTTCAGTATCCAAGTTTCAACTTTAAAATTACTCTAGGAAATTCAAACCTAAAGGCATAGGGTGTCTATAAAGCTGGAGAGGAGTACTTTTCCAGTTGCTTTATTCTTAAGAGGTTGGAGCACAGTAAGGGGAGTGGGAGCTCTCTCTTCATTAGCCTGAAATTTGCTAAGCATTAAAACATCGGCACATATCTTTGGCTCTTCGAGGAAATAGCTTTACTAATCTAAGTATTTTAGAAATGAGTTATGTGGTCCCCCTCTAGGAAATATGAAAAACCATTATTCAATCTCTCAAAAACCTCGACAATACTCAGCAAGACTTTGAATGTGTAGAAATGTATAGATGGAAGAAAAGGTGCTGCTGAGTTTAATGGGCTCGAATTTGTAACAAGCTGAGGTAGAGAAGGGTCTGAGCCTAATTCAGATGCAAAGCGGGGGCGGCAAGCGCAAATTTGATAGAGTGATCAGCACCCCCAGAAGACCATGCTGTATAAAGGATGGAGGATACTTAAGCAGGGAAGCATTTTCAAATTCAGTTCTTCACTGCGTCCTCATCCAACTCTGGAAACTCGGGCTCAGTCTTTGCCCAGTAAATTGAATTCAAGCTTGTACCTGGGGGAGGAGGGTGACACTAATAGAACCTCATGCCACATTCTGGTCTTTGAGCCAGTGAACAAACTTCATTTTACTCTATTTCGGTAGTGAATCAGTAGTTTTCTGATAAACGTTACATATCTCACAATGAGGTGATGAGCTCCTACACACACTACCCTGGGTGGGTGATTAATAAATAAAATAATTCCATCTCAGGAAAGCAATTCAATTGATAATCTTATAAATTTTCCTGATCATGTTGGTGAAACAAACGTTGTGGAATCCGTAGCCCGGGACTGGTTTCGAAATCTCAGTTCCCAAAAAGGTGCTTTTGGCTTTTGCCGGGGCGGGGCGGGGGAGGTAGAAGTAGTAGTTCAGAAGCGCTGCAAGATCACAGTGCTGGGGCGAGAAAGGGCCTTCCTGACTGCCCTGAGCTACCTTCATCGAAAGACTCCGAGGGGGAAAGTCCCGGTCTTGCTATCTTGAGACTGTTGTAATTTTACAGGGCAGCTCCCCCCGCCCAAAAAAGAATAAGAAAAAAAAAAAAAAAGGCAAATCCACCGAGGGACCTACTCAGGCAGGAGACAATCTTTCAGCCCGAGACCCGAAATAAAGCTCTGCCCATTGTCAGCCTAAGCCAAGCCATCTACGCAGGGGCTGCGAAGACATCCTTTCTGTCCCTTCGAAACTCTCCAGACGCCAACGGCAGCTCCGTCTCCCCAGTGAGGAAGCTGAGCCCAGAGCTCCCTCAGGGCGCGCAGAAAAGCCCGGCGTGGGGGTGGGGGAGTTTCAAAACCGTTAGCTCGCGTTGTGTGTGTGTGTTTTTTTTTTCTTTTCCCTCCCTCGCTAAGGTTTCTTTTCTTTTCTCTTCCTGTCCAAATATTTCAAATTTCCGCGCCTTAAATAACAGTCTCCTTTTATTTAGTTAGTTTCCTCGGCAGGTTTGGCCGCCCGCTTGTCTCTACCCCCCATCGGGCCCGGAGCGTCTCGGGCGCCTCCGTGCTGCCTGCAGCCCCTGCGCGCTGCCCCCGGCCCCGGCTGCGTGGCCCAGAGCGCGCCAGCCCGAGCCACAGCCCCCTCTTGCCGCGACCTCGCCTGACCCGGCTCTCCAGGCGCCCAGAGCCAACTAAGGCCGCCCCCCGCCAGGACGCCTGTTTGCCTCCCAGCTCGACTTCCCTCCCCGGACTTTGGAGCCTTTTCTGCTTCGGGGTTTGGATCCCGGTCGCCCAGGAACGGCGGAAGGGCCGCGGCAATAGGAAAGCAACGGAGAAGGCCAGTGGCCGGAGCCTGCCCCAGCCCCCACCCCGCGGGTAACCTTGGAGGCGCCCTCGGAGTGAGTGTGTGCGTTGCTGCGCCAGCCCGCTGGGGCGAGCGGGCGCACCTCGCAGCGGGCAGGAGGCGGGAGCTGGGGGCGGGGAGGGGGAGCTGGCCCCGGCGCCTGCCTGCCGCTGCCACAGCGCCCCGGGAGCTGCGGGCTACCGAGGCGGCCAGGGTCCCTGGGCCCTGGCCTTCAGGCAGCGGTCCTTGAGGAGGCGGCGGCCATCCCACTGGATGGTTCCGGCGACCTGTGCCTGAGGACTGGGGCCGGAGGGCGACCTGCGAGCAGGGGCAAGCCGGCCGGTAGCTCTCCGGCAGAGGTGAGCTGGCGGCGGGACGCGGGCGCGGCGGCTGGAGCAACTCCACGCCCAATGCCAATGCCAGCGCTCACTTCTCCCCCCGTGACAGCTGAGGACAGCCGGGCTCCGAGCCTTGCGTCCAGCTGCGAGGAGGCAAATGCACCTCCGGCTTCTCAGCCCCTTAGACTGTTCGGGAATTTGCCCTGTGGTGTTGCCTCCCCCGCCCCCAAACTGCTAGTAGTCCAGAACAGAAAATGCACTTTCTTTCGGAAAGACCCTCAGCGCGAAATACAGAGATTGCAGGCCCGCCCGCACTTTGGGTGGGGCCCGGGCGTGCAAAACACCTAGAAGGGGTCTTCTTGTTCTGTTTTTACCCGGAATAGATCCGAATATCGAGTATGAATCTTCAAGCGGTGTCTCAAAGAATAAAAACTCTTCAGATCTGGATATGGACTCGGTAAATTAAGGTTCCAGTGAAATGTTTTGCCATCTGCTACAGAAACATTGTACAAGTTTCAGGTGTTAGGATGTGGGCTTGGAATTTTCTGTACTGTCTTTAATTCTCAAAGACATTAAATAACAGCATGGTAACACACCCCACAAGTGAGCAAAGGTTATCCTTGCTACCACAGCACCTGCAAAAGCACATATTTTGCTTCCTGAGTTCTAAAATGGCTTCTGAACGGTCCAGAAGTACCAGCACATACAAGGAGGGGGACAGGAGACGGGAAAAGAGTTTGTACATTTAAAAAAAATACACTGACATTATTACACTTCCGTTAATCCACCTCACCTCTCTTTCTCTCAGCCCCCATCCTCATTGGTCAAGGAAGAATTTTAGTGTAGGCCTATTCTATAATTCTATGTACAGCCAGTTTCTCTTCTCTCACCCCCCTCCCCCCAAAATACCAGTCGGCCAAAAATATCAGCTTTTTTGCGGAGGAAGTAAAAAACCACCAATCCTTATCCAAACTACCCGTCATTTCTTTTGTGTACTAAGAAGAAATCCTACGTATAACCAATACTATGAAAGAAGCAATGATTTACCTGGACCTCAAACACATGTAATTGGTATAGTTAAAGTGATATTTTCTTTTAACATTAAAATAATGGGGCAGTTTCTGGAATTGATAGGTGAAAAGGTAAAAAAAATCACCGACATGTTTGGAGGTGTAGCTTCTGCTCTTCTTTGTATTTTATCAGTTTAGTTACTTAGGAAAAATATAGGTCCTTTACCTTGACCATATAAAGCAATATCATGCTGACTAATTTTATTTTAGTTATATGCCTTAGTTTTGGGGATTAATTATATATAGTGATAGTTCACTATAGAGCAAAACTGACACAGTGTTAAATTTTTACTTCGGAAATGCAACCAAATTATCACAACCATATTAAAATAGTCTACTCCCCTGTTTCTTCCAAATGTACAATGCATACAACTTGCTGATAAAGAAGTCTACCCTGAGTTTAAAATTTATGCCTTGGAAACATGATTTCCTAAAGTAAAAAATAACTCACTGGTTTTTAAGAATAATTATTCTATAATTTGGCTATTCTGTGTACAGCTAATATAACAGTATCTCCTTGTCTTACATTTTGGAACTATTGTAAAAGGCATTTGGGCCCAATTAGTTCTTGTTCCATAGTTTTCTCCTTCAGATATTTTCACTAAAAAGTGACTGCCAATGATGCAACAGCGTTCTGATGTACATTCTGCTAATCCAAAAACTTCAGACCAAACCTATATAGGCCATTTTAAAAGGAACATACATTTCTTCTATGTCAAAGCTTAGGAAAGATATGATTGAATGTTAACATTTGAAAGTCCTGAATAACTAATTTGCAAATCAGTTATTATACTGTAGTGATGATTCAAGATGAAAATTTTAAAACTTAATATTTTAGAAAAACAAGTGGGATCAAATTATTAAAATAAGCAACATTTGATGATGATGAATAGCATAGTATTTCCTATCTCAATACTCAAAAACAAGTAATAGTGTGTATCCTGGTATGATTTTTAACTGTCAAGATAATAATATATAATAGTCATCATTAGATACAGGAATGATTGTTCCAGAGTCTTTTCCATTGCTAAGTAAAATATAAGTAAAACACAGTAGCTCTTTTTAAAAACCACTTCACTACATAATCACCTATATTTTTGGCTGGCTCCCTCTTCTTCTTCTTCTTTTTTTTTTTTTTTTGCCTCCATATTTTAGGTGGTGGACAAAAATAGCATCTAGAAAGAGGTTTCCAATTCTCCATTATTCCTGTTTCCTCAGCCATCTGTTTCTCTATTCACAAACATTAGTTCAACTTTAAAAATCATATATTGTGATGCTAAAAAGTAATTGTTATTCCCATTAATTTAAATTTATCATAGGCCTATAAGTGAAAAAACACCCAATCCTGTATTTTCTTTAAAATAAGTTTAAGTGAAAAAAGTGTGGATGTTAGGTTGTAACAAGTGTGTATTTATGTTTTGAATATAAATTTGCTGGAATCTTAAAACTTATTTGATATTTGGCATATGCTAAGACTTAAGGATTAAGATCTGGAAAATTTTAAATTTCTGGTCTTCAGAAAATAATATATTTTAATTTGCCATATTAAATAAGATCAATTGTTTTAACTATTAAAAAGTTAAAATGTTGATACAGAAAAATATGAAGGTACAAAATATCATTACATCACTATGATATCAAATCTAATGCAATGGCTTTTTAAAATAAATTATTCTTACTGGTAAATTGTGTATTTTAATTATAATGGTCACTATTTACAGTTAAATTTTGCACTTGGCACACAGACCAGAGTTTTCTGCTCATCTAAAAGCATATAGTTGTTATCAGGCAGGTATTCAAAGTAATCCTTTGTGGTCCCATCCTATATGGGCATTTTTATGTACATGTGTGCATATTTAGATATTTCTTACTAAAGTTCACTACTGAGCAAATGGATATTTTGAACAAATAACTATCAATTCACTTCATATTACTATTTTAAGTTGTAAAATCATGATCTGCTGTAGAAATGTTAGCTGATAATTCTTTAGATATAAGTGAAATCATTTTCATTAATGATCCAGGGAAGGATATAAATTAAAATCTGAGAATGGAAAATACTGATGCAGGTCCTAGATCTACCTGGGTTGTTGTTTCAAATTCTTGTCATGAGGCAAATGTTTATGAAAGTGACTTAACATCCACAATTAATATAATCAAATTTGAAATAATAGAAATAGAATTGTGATAATGACAAGAGGAAAAATGGATACTTAAAAATGTTTTAGATAGTCATGACTGTAGGTTAATTTAATTTCAATTACATGATAGGCAATTTGCTAACTAATCCAAAAGCAAGGACCAAACAAGACCAGTAAAAAGGTATTTCCCAAGAATTCAAAAGCAGGGCAAACAAGATCAAAATTTTTTTTTCATTGTACCACCAAGGGAAATATAAACAAGTTATTTTCTTGGTATGGATAATTTTACAGTTTCCAGTGAAGTTTTCTACCCTTTCACTTGCTCAATGCTTTTAAAACATATAGCTAGAAAATAACCACTTATTATTTACAGTCATATTTTAAAATTACATATATGTTATGTTTTACTTAAACACAACAGACACATATTCTGTCCCAAAAGAGCAAGTTCAGCACCATTCTGAAAGGGAGAGTGATACTGTTGGACATCCGGACTAGACTGAGGGGCTGTTTAATGTGAAACCCAAGTAGGACCACATGGGAGAGAATACTGAATTGACTGAATGCTGGCTAATTTGCTGGAGAGTAATCAAAATGGCTCTGAGCCTGGTATACATTGTTTATAGTTGCTGAAATACACAATGTGCCTACTGGGAAAGCGAATTAAAAGACAGGTAAAGAAGAGATACATATATTTTTGCATCTAGAAGACATCACAGATGTAACAGGGAAAACATTACTGTAGCAACATAAAACAGAACTGCACATAATAACATCAGCTGAAGATAACTGGTTTCAATTTCTTTTTTTTGTCTTTTTTTTTTAAAGATTTTATTTATTTATTAGAGATCACAAGTAGGCAGAGAGGCAGGCAGAGAGAGAGGAGGAAGCAGGCTCCCTGCCGAGCAGAGAACCTGATGTGGGGCTCTATCCCAGGACCCTGGGATCATGACCTGAGCCGAAGGCAGAGGCTTAACCCACTGAGCCACCCAGGCGCCCCTCGTTTCAATTTCTTAAGAAAGGCTTATGTTTTAAAATGCACAGTCCTTCAAACATGTGACTTGTGTCTATAAAATATACAACACAAACTTATTAATATTCTAATTTTAAAAATTTCCACAAAAAAAGTACTCCAAGCTTTTAGTTCATCAGATCCTACTGAAATATCATGCACCATACCCTAAGATCAGCAAGTAAATGTT
This sequence comes from Taxidea taxus jeffersonii, assembly GCA_003697995.1. NCBI lineage: Eukaryota > Metazoa > Chordata > Mammalia > Carnivora > Mustelidae > Taxidea > Taxidea taxus. Next base: position 23,514 of record RCUC01143745.1, on the reverse strand, counting down.
GTGGCTTATCAACATAAGAGAATTTTAAAGATTAGTGCTTTCTAAGGAAAATGTCCTTCTTGAGCTATTAGGATGAAGATATGAGAATTTTTAGTAGCACAACCCCCCCCCCAGATTATATTTAGGATCAATGTAAAATTAATTTGACATTTCTAAAGTAAAGTAATATTTTATGTCATTGTTTAACATTCTTTTAGGTTTAATATGTAGGATTTAAACAAAAGAACTCTATATGGTCTTTGTGAGATTTCTCTTTATTTAGCAACAGAATAGACTGAAGAGAAATTAGATTGAAACATAAAATTCAGACAGAATTCAAATTATAGAACAACAATGGTATTAAGTCAACCAAGAGAAAAAATTGTCTCACATCATAATCTTGTTTATTTGGGGAAAAGAACTTAAGAAAAAATATTTAAATCTCTTTTCATTAGATTAAAATATTGCTGCTTTCTTATCCAATATTGTAGGGAATAAAATCCTAAAAATTTATAAAAGAGATATGAACATCCTAAAAAACAAGTGGCTCCCTGCTTACGACACGTGATAATAATTGATGTGAGATGGTTCTCTGAAGATATTTTAATGGAGTTATGAATATGTTAGCATACAAAAAGTGTTGAATTGAATTTTGTCATCATTTAGTAAGCTATTAAATTGTACATTTATAAGGAAAATAGGGGATACTTTAATAAATGTCTTTTCTTTTTGGAACTTCTTAATTTATACATCTACTAATTCAGTTTACATTTCAATAAAAGGAGAGAGAAAAAGAACAAAATCAAGCATGTTAGTAAATCAACATTTATTATTTTGTATCTGTATTATTTACTTTAATATTCATAACCTCTCTCATAGATTGGGCTTTATTCTTGCATTTTACAAATCAGGAAACTCAGATTTAGTGATGTTGAGTAGCTTGACCATAATCACAAGCTAATAATTTATAGCATAATGATACAAACCCACGTCTTAACTTCATTATGGCCAGGTGGAAAGATCTTTCAGGAGAATTACTACTTCAGTCAATTCAACAACCACATATTAAGTACTCATCATTATAGTCACTTAACAGATTTATGACCTTGGGACTAATTATATCAGAGGCTTCCCACATCTGTAAAATGGAAGTAATAATACCTAATTTGCCATGTTATTGTAAATAATAAATGAAATGTGCGTAAATCTCCTGGTATTCAGTAAGCCTTTAATAAGTGGCAATTATCTTTATGAAGAATACAAAGTAACAGAAAATCCATTCTTGACCTTAAGGAACTTAAAAACTATTTGGGCAAATAAAGTTTACAAATGGCGTACACATAACAACTGGAAAGCAAGGCCTAAGTGAGAGCATGGTAGTTTGTGGTGCAGACTGCACACACAAAAAAGCAGTTTTATAAGGGAAAATCTTATTAGAAGACTTATGACATGGATTTAAATATCCTATAGTGGAAAACTTCCCTTACTGAGAAGAAAAAGGAAAAATAACCTCAAAATAGTTGACTATTTTTCCAGCATCTTTTCTCTGAGGGTGTCTATACCTAGCAAATATATCAGGTGAACAATAGAGAGTAACAGCAAGAACGTGAAGTATATTATTAAAAGCATAAATAAGTTGGTATTTTGAAAGGTATCTTTCATTATTTTGGAATAAGTGACTATGATACTCTGATTCAAATGGGAATAGAAAAATACCTAGGAGTTTCATAATCCTTACATAATGGGATCCATAATAAGTAATCAGTATAGGCTAGTGAGTGAATGGTTTTAGAGCCAAATAAACTTTATTTCCAACTCTGATACATTATATGTATCTCACCTTGGAATAGGCACTTATACTTTCTGATCATTTCCACATTTGTAAAGTGGGTATGACTATATTTACATTACAACACTATAACAATTAAGAATAATATTTATTAACAAGTCATTTTGTGGTCGAATATAAAAAACTTGTTTTGACATAAACCAACAGGTTTCCTGAGAAGTACTATTTAATTATATTAATCAGAAGAAAAAGAAAATCCCTCATAGTTGAACATAACCTTTAGTAACACAGGTGTTTGTGGATTAAAAATAAAAACTTTGAGTTAAGGCTAAAAGTCATTGCTCCAAGCAGCTATATACACATATGTACATGTGACCAATATACAAGTACAGTCCATTTAATAACCACTTACTAAATACCTATTATATGTGAGGTATTTTTCTGTATACTGGCAGTTTAGTAAGGGAAACAAAATACCATATACAGAATATAATAGGATATTAGGCATAATGAAGGCACAAAAGAAACAATAAATTGGATTTGGAAAGCAAACCTGAGAGAAAGCAAACTCCATTTTCAGAAAGTTACTCTAGAAGAGTCAGGTAGACTCTCTTTCTTTTTTTTTTAAATTAAATTAAATTTTTTTTCAGTGTTCCAGGATTCATTGTTTATGCACCACATCCAGTGATCCATGCAATATGTGCCCTCCTTAATACCCACCACCAGGCTCACCCAATCCCCCACTCTCCTCCCCTCCAAAACCCTCGGTTTGTTTTTCAGAGTCCACAGTCTCTCATGCTTCTCCCTTCCGATTTCCCCCAATTCACTTTTTCTTTCTTTTTTATTTTTCTTTAATTTTTAAAAAATATTTTATTTATTTATTTGTCAAATAGAGTGAGCACAATTAGAGTGGCAGGTAGAGGCAGAGGGAGAAGCAGGCTCCCTGCTGAGCAAGGAGCCCGATGTGGGACTTGATCCCAGGATGCTGGGATCATGACCGGAGCTGAAGGCAGCCCCTTAATCAACTGAGCCACCTAGGCGTCCCTCACTTTTCCTTTCCATTTCCTAATGTCCTCCATATTATTCCTGATGCTCCAGAAGTAAGTGAAACCATATGATACTTGACCCTCTCTGATTGACTAATTTCACTCAGCCTAATCTCCTCCAGTCCTGTCCATGTTGATACAAAACTTGGGTATTCATCCTTTCTGATGGAGGCATAATATTCCATTGTATATATGGACCACATCTTTTCTATCCATTCATCTGTTGAAGGGCATCTTGGCTCTTTCCACATTTTGGCGACTATGGCCATTGCTGCTATGAACATTGGGGTATAGCTGGCCCTTCTTTTCACTACATCTGTATCTTTAGAGTAAATACCCAGTAGTGCAATTGCCCAGTCATAGGGTAGGACTATTTTTAATTTTTTCAGGAATCTCCACACTGTTTTTCAAAGTGGCTGCACCAAACTGCATTCCCACCAACAGTGTAAGAGGGTTCCCCTCTCCCCACATCATCTCCAACACTTGTTTTTTACTGTCTTGTTAATTTTGGCCATTCTAACTGGTGTAAGGTGGTATCTCAATGTGGTTTTGATTTGAATCTCCCTGATGGCTAATGATGATGAGCATTTTTTCATGTATCTGTTAGCCATTTGTATGTCTTCTTTGGAGAAGTGTCAGTTTGTGTCTTCTGTCCATTTTTTGACATGATTATCTGTTTTGTGTGTGTTGAGATAGACTTTCACTTCCTACAAAATGAAGACTAGATTTTCTAGAAAAAAAATCCTTGGGTCTCCTTGGGGGGCGCTCAGTGGGTTAAGCCTCTACTTTTGGCTCAGGTCATGGTCTGAGGGTCCTAGAATTGAGACCTGCATTGGGCTCTCTGCTCAGCAGGGAGCCTGCTTCCCCCCTCTCTGCCTACTTGTGATCTCTCTCTCTGTAAAATAAATAAATAAAATCTTTTTTAAAAAATCCCCAAACAAAACAAATAGATAAATTGTTGGATAGAATATTTTTTTAAAACATATTTTGGAATGCAAAGTGCACTGGTAAGAAAGCAAGGGAAATCTAAAGAGACAAAAATTGAGGGAAAGTGAGTCCTGATGCCAGCTGCTCTAGGGGAATCCACTGGTCTGTAATGTGTTAGTTTCCTGGGGCTACCATAACAAGTACCACAAACTGGGTGGCTAAAACAACAGAAATATATTGTCTCAATTTCTAAAGGGTAGAAGTCTGAAATTACATCGGTTCCTTCTGAGGGCTGAGGAATAAATCTATTCCATTCTTTTCTCCTTGATTCAGGTAGCCTCAGACATTTCTTGGCTTGTAGATGGTGTTCTTCCTAGGTCTTGGCATTGTATTTCCTCTCTGTGCATCCAATTTCCCCCTATTTATAAAACACTAGTCATAGTGAATTAAGGACCACCCTAAAAACCTCATCTTACATTGATTATCCACTAAGGCTGTTTCCAAATAAGATTATACTCGCAAGTACTGGAGGTTAGGACTTCTGTGTCTTTTGGGGGAGACACAATTCAACCCACAACACCTGGTAACCTAAAGTTTTGGTTTCAAAGAGAGGCTAAAAGACAATGGCTAGGGCAATCATGAAGTAGGAAATTTGAAAGAAAGCCCCTTTGGGGTTTTTGGGTTTTTTTCTTGTTTTGTTTTTTAAAGATTTTATTTATTTATTTTTTTGACAGATCACAATTAGGCAGAGAGGCAGGCAGAGGGGGCGGGGGAAGCAGGTTCCCCGCTGGTCGGAAAGCCGAATGCGGGAGCTCCATCCCAGGACCTGAGATCGTGACCCCAGCGGAAGGCAGAGGCTTAACTCACTGAGCCACCCAGGTACCCCCAGAAAGCCCCTTTGTAAAGCTAGAACCCCCACCCCTTCCCAGTAGTAGTATGCTCAAAGAAAAGTTAAACTAAGTGTCTGTACAAATACTTGGCCTATGTTTATTGTTTTCCATTTGTTTATTTTCTTACTGAGTTTTGAAAGTCCTTTATATATTCTGGATACAAGACCTTTATCGGTATGTGCTTGTAAATATTGTCTCTCAGTCAGTGGCTTGTCCTTTCATTTACTCTTGTCTTTTGAAGAGAAGTTTTTAATTTAATGAAGTACAATTTATCAGTTTTTAAATTCTCCTGTTCATGCTTTGTGTGATCCAAGAAATCTTTGCCTAATCCAGGAAAAAAAGTTTTTCTCCTAGAAGCTTCATAGCTTTAAAATATACATTTAGGTATGTGATCTATTTCAAATATATATATGGTGTGAGGTAAAGGTTGAAGGCTTTTTTACCTTGTATATGTATATCCAGTTGTTCTAGGATCACTTACTGAAAACACGATCCTTAACCATTGAATTATCTTGACATCTTTGTTGATTTTTCCACATATATATGTATATATGTAGTCTAATTATGACTTTCTATTCTATTCCATTCTATACCATTGATCTATATGTCTGTCATTATGTAAATGTGTCTTGAAACCAAGTAACCTTGAAACCAATCCAACTGTATTTGTTCAAATTTAATTTTGATATTCCAGATCCTTTGATTTCTGTATACATTTTCAAATTTTAGAATTAATATGTCAAATTCTCAAAAAAATGTTTGGAATTATGTTGAATCTATAAATCAGTTCAGGGAGAACTGACATGTCAATAATTCTTAGTCTTTTAACCATGAATAACTCTCTGCTTATTCAGGTTTAACATTCCTTTCATTAATATTTTGTCACTTTCTATACAGATATTGCATAAAATTTGTCAACTTGATTCTAAACATTTCACATTTTTAAGCTATTTTCATTTCATTTCATTCATATTTCATTTCAATTTGCAGTTGTTTATTGCTAGCATGTAGAAATATAGTGACTTTCTAAATTTCAGTATAGTTAACATACAATGCTATTATTAGTTTCAGGTGTACAATACAGTGATTCAACAATTCCATACATCACCCAGTGCTCATGATGACAAGCGCACTCCTTAATCCACATCAGCTATTTCACCCACACCCCACTTCTTCCCCTGTGGTAACCATGAGTTTATTCACTATAGTTAAGTCTATTTCTTGGTTTGTCTTTCTCCCTTCTTTTTTTACTTTGCTCATTTGTTTTGTTTCTTAAATTCCACATATGAGTGAAGTCTTATGGTATTTGTCTTTCTCTGATTGGCTTATTTAACTTAGCATTATACTCTCTAGCCCTATTCATATTGTAGCAAATGGCAAGATTTCATTCTTTTTTATGGCTAAATAACATTCCATTGTCTATTATACAACATCTTCTTTATCCCCTCCTCTATTGATGGATACTTGGGCTTCTTTTATAATTTGGCTATTGTAAATAATGCTGCTATAAACATAGAGACGCATGTAACTTTTTAAATTAGTGTTTTTGTATTCTTTGGGTAAATACCAAGTGGTGCAATTACTGGATCATAGGGAGAAACACAGTGACTTTTATATACTGACTTTCTATCTTCCAACCTTGCTTAACTTATTTACTAATTCTTCTAGGTTTGGGGGTTTTTTGGGGGTAGATAGTCATATCCATATTGACTATTGGCAAAGAGTTTTATTTTTTTTCTTTCCAATTGTATGCCTTTTATTTCTTTTTCTTGCCTTATTGCACTATTACCTCCAATACAATGTTTAATGGAAGTGATGAGAGTAGACATCCTTGCCTTATTTCTGGTCTTAAGAAGAAAGCACTTGATCTTTCACCATGATATTAGCTCTAGATTTTTCATAAATGGACTTTATTAGGTTAGGGAAGTTTCCTTCTATTCCTAGTATATTTATACTTTTTATTTTTAAATCATAAACGGTTGTAGAATTTGATAAATCTTTTCCACTTTTATTGAGGTGATTATTTGTTGTTGTTGTATTTTTGCTGGTTAAGAGGGTGAGTTACATTGATTTTCTAATATTGAATTATCCTTGGTTTCTAGGAAAACCCCCACTTGGTTTTGATGTATTACACTTCCTACATATTACTGGATTTGATATACTGATATTTTGTTAAAGATGTTTATGAGTATTTTCATGAATGGTATTGATTATAGCTTTCTTTTCTATTAACATCTTGCTATAGATGGATGTATGTCTCTCAAAATTCATATGTTGAGATACAATGCTCAATGTGATGCTATTGGGAGATTGTGGGAACCACTTAGATCATGAGGGTGGAAACTTCATGAATGGGATTAATGCTGTATTAAAAGAGGCCCCACAGAGCTTCCTGGTCCACCTATGAATCAGAAAGCGGGCCTCCATCAGACAGTGATACTGGCAGAGACTTGATCTTGGACTTCCCAGCCTCTGGAACTATGAGAAATGAATTTCTGTTGTTTATAAGTCACCCAGTCTATGGTATTTTGTTAAAGCAGCCCAAATAGACTAAGACACATCTTTTTCTGGCTTTGATACTAGAGTAATGCTGACCTCATGAGTTAGGAAGTGCTCTCTCTTCTTCTTTTTTCAAAACGACTTTATGTAGAATTGATATTATAACTTCCTTAAATGGTGGAATTAATCAATGAAGTCCTCTGGAACTGGAGTCTTCTTCATGGCAAAGTTTTTATGTATAAATTCAAATTTTAAAGTAGATACAGGGCTATTCAGGCAATCTATTTCATTTAGTAAAAACTTTGGTAGTTTGTGTCTTTCAAGGAATTTGTCCATCTTATTTTTGGCTTCACTGATTTTCTTTATTGTGTCTCTGTTCTCAATTTCACTGATATCTGTTCTTACCTTTATTATTTCTGTCTGGCTCCTTGCTTTCAGTTTTACTTGCTCTTTTTTTCTCAAAGTGAAAGTTTAGAACTTAATGATTCAAGACATTTCTTGTTTTCTAAAAAGAAACATTTTCTTAAATTTCCCTGTATCCCACAAATTCTGATGTTACATTTTCATTTTCAGTCAATTAAAAATATATTCTTTAAAGATTTTATTTATTTATTTGACAGAGAGAAAGCAGGAGAACACTAGCAGGGGGAGTGGCAGAGGGAGAGGGAGAAACAGGCTTCCCACTGAGCAGGGAGTGGGATATGAGGCTGAATCCCAGGATTCTGGGATAATGACCTGAGCTGAAGGCAGTTGCTTAACAAGCTGAGCCATTCAGGTGCCCCTAAAAATATTTCTAACTTCTCTTATGACTTCATTTTTGACCCATGGGCTATTTCTACTGTCTGTGGTTACAAAATATACTTTGTATTATTTCAGTTAAGATCAAATACATAGATCATATTAGCAAATATAAATGGGCTTGTTTTGGGGCACCTGGCTGGCTTACTTGGTAGAGCATGTGACTCGATGTCTGTGTTGTGAATTTGAGCCCCACATTGAGTATAGAGATTACATAAGAAAAAGAAAATATTTATAAATAAATAAATAAATAAAGACTTGTTTCACCATTAAAAGAAAAAGATGTTCATATTTCAGGACAAAAAACAGTTAACCTGTGTTTTACTTAAGAGACATACCTAAAATTAAGTGAACTACAGGGCCTTAAAAAAAAGGGATAGGCAGAGATATACCAGGTAAATACAAACAAGCTTACTCAAAAAAAAAAAAAAAAGAGGTATAGGAGAAATACAAACTCACTAATTGTATGAATGTATAATATATTATTCTAAATATAACACATCAATTTTAACAAAACATGTAAGAATCAAAAAGTTCTAAACAAATGTAACAGATATGGTAGCTTTAATGCATATATCAAACTTTACACTCTGATATTAGGAAATATACCTACTTCTCTAGTGCACATGAAGCATTTATGAAAAAAGTCACATAGTGAGTCAAAAAAATCTCAACAAATACCACAAGTAGATATATTACAAACAACATTCTCTTATTACAATCTAAGAAAAATAGAAATCAAGAATAAAAGTTTTTATTTATTTATTTGTTTATTTTTAAGTAATCTCCATGCCCAACAAGGGCTTGAACTCACATCCCTGAGATCAAGAGTTGGCAAGAGTCACATACTCTTTAACAACTGAACCAGCCAGATGCCCCTTTTACTTTTTATTTTATTTTATGAGTAAAAATATATATATATATATTTATTTATTTATAGTAGTCTCCCCACTCAGTGTTCAAGCTTCATGTGGGACTTGAATTCATGACCCTGAGATCAAGACGCGACCTGAAATCAGGAGTCAGATACTTAACTGACTGAGCCACCCAGGTACTCCCAAGAGTGAAATTTTTTTTTAACTTTTTAAATTTATTTAATTTCTTTTCAGTGTAACAGAATTAATTGTTTATGAACCACACCCAGTGCTCCAGGCAATATGTGCCCTCCATAAAACCCACCACCTGGCTCCCCAACCTCCCACCCCCTGCCCCTTCAAAACCCTCAGATGTTTTTCAGAGTCCATAGTCTCTCATGGTTCATCTCCCCTTCCAATTTCCCTCAACTCCCTTCTCCTCTCCATCTCTCCATGTCCTCCGTGTTATTTGTTATGCTCCACAAATAAGTGAAACCATATAATTGACTCTCGCTGCTTGACTTATTTCACTCAGCATAATCTCTTCCAGTCCCGTCCATGTTGATACAAAAGTTGGGTATTCATCCTTTCTGATGGAGGCATAATACTCCATAGTGTATATGGACACATCTTTTCTATCCATTCATCTATTGAAGGGCATCTTGGTTCTTTCCACAGTTTGGTGACCGTGGCCATTGCTGCTATGAACATTGGGGTACAGATGGCCCTTCTTTTCACTACATCTGTATCTTAGGGGTAAATACCCAGTAGTGCTATTGCAGGGTCATAGGGAAACTCTATTTTCAATTTCTTAAGGAATCTCCACACTGTTCTCAAAATTGGCTGCACCAGGGGCACCTGGGTGGCTCAGTGGGTTAAGCCTCTGTCTTTGGCTCAGGTCATGATCTCAGGGTCCTGGGATCGAGTCCCGCATCGGGCTCTCTGCTCATCAGTGAGCCTGCTTCCCCCTCTCTCTCTGCCTGTCTCTCTGCCTACTTGTGATCTCTGTCTGTCAAATAAATAAATAAATAAATTCTTAAAAAAAAATTGGCTGCACCAACTTGCATTCCCACCAACAGTGTAAGAGTGTTCCCCTTTCTCCATATCCTCTCCAACACACGTTGTTTCCTGTCTTGCTAATTTTGTTTCTTCCAACTACAAATTTAAAAACACTAGCAAACTCTAGAAAAATTTAAAAATTAAAATACAAATTTAAAAACTCTAGCAAATTACTCTTGGCCGAAAAGGGAAAAACAAATGAAAATTCCGAATTTTGGAAAAAATAATAATGTCTAGATATCAGAATCTAAGTGACAACAACTAAAGTAGTGATCAGACAAAAGATCAGATTCTATAGGCTTAGACTCTTAGATCAATAAAAATATGAATTAATTTTTCAATTCAAGTAGCTAGAAAAGGAAAATAGGTCAAATAAGAGTATAGAAAAGGCATAATAAATACAAAAGCAGATGCTATTGAGGTAGAACACAGAGAAATGACATAACTAATAAAGAAATTAAAATTTCTGTTTCTTTGGAGAAAGTCAATAAAATAGGTTACCTGATAAAGTGGGAGAAAGCACTCATACACAAAACAAGAAATGACAAATGGGAAATAAATACTGATATAGAGAATATCAAAACAAATTATGAGAGACTACTTTGCACAACTTTACACAAACACATTTAAATATAAAAGACCAGTTTGCATAGAAGAAACAAAATTATCAAAGAGGTATCTCAAAAAAGCATCAGGTCAGATAACTTGACAAGGGAATTATACAACCTCTCACATGCAAATGATTCCATATTTTTATTTAAAAATAAATAAATAAAATTTCATTTTATTTTTAAATAAAAACTTTTATTCTTGATTTCTAGTTTTATTAGATTGTAATAATAGAATGTTGTTTGTAAATACACAAATATTTTATTCCTAGCATGGTGCTTAGAACATGGTAGACACCCAGTAATAAGTGTTGAATGAAAAAGAAAATTAGAATAAATGATGATGGGAATTAAAGAGGGCACTTGATATGATTCAACTAGTGAACCATTGAAAATTATATAAAAAAAACTAATGATATACTATACATTGGCTAATTGAATTAAAAGGAAAAAAGAATGAACAATAGAGTTAAGAAATCGTATCTTGGGGGCACCTGGGTGGCTCAGTGGGTTAAGGCCTCTGCCTTCAGCTCAGGTCATGATCCCAGGGTCCTGGGATTGAGCCGCACATCGGGCTCTCTGCTGGGCGGGGAGCCTGCTTCCCTTCCTCTCTCTCTGCTTGCCTCTCTGCCTACTTGTGATCTCTCTCTGTCAAATAAATAAATAAAATTAAAAAAAAAAAAAGAAATCGTATCTTGGGGGCGCCTGGGTGGCTCTGTGGGTTAAGCCTCTGCCTTCAGCTTAGGTCATGATCCCAGAGTCCTGGGATCGAGCCCTGCATCGGGCTCTCTGCTGGGCAGGGAGCCTGCTTCCCCCTCTCTCTTTCTGCCTGCCTCTCTGCTTACTTGTGATCTCTGTCAAATAAATAAATAAATAATCATATCTTGTAGTTACCTGTGCAATAGTTAGAATAATTGTATGAAAGTTTGATGGATAATAGGATATTTACATGATCCAAAAGGATCACCCCTAAGATTATTTAATCAGGAAGGACAAAGGTATTATTACGGTGGAGAGATCTTTTGGACACCACTTTAATCATGTGATGAAACTTAGCAAGACCAAGAAGGAATTAATTGACATTGGTACTTCCTAATGTGATACAAAGGATACACACAATACTACACAGGAAACTTCTTGCCAAGAATGTTTAATCTGAATCTAATTTTGAAGAAGCAATCAGATAAAGATTTTGAAATTTTCTATGAGACAATTGTCCAGACTGTTAAAAAATATCAATTTGGGGCACCTGGGTGGCTCAGTTGGTTAAGCAACTGCCTTTGGCTCAGGTCACAATCCTGGAGTCCTGGGATTGAGTCCCACATTGGGCTCCCAGCTCCACAAGGAGTCTGCTTCTCCCTCTGAACTTCTCTCTCATGCTCTCTCTCACTATCTCTCAAATACATACATAAAATCTTTAAAAAATATATCAATTTTATCAATGAAAAAAGCAAAGATATCTCATTTTGGTATTAATTTTCATTTCTCTGATGATTAGTGATGTTGGGCACCTTTTCATGTGTTTCTTGGCCATGTGAATGTCTTCTTTGGAAAAATGTCTATTCGGGTTTTTTGCCCATTTTTAATCAGATTATTTGTTGAGCTATATAAGTTCTTTATGTATTTTGGATATTAACCCTTATCTGATATATCATTTGTAAATATCTCCTCCCATTCAATAGTTTGCCTTTTTGTTTTTTGGTGGTATCCTTCACTGTGCAGAAGCTTTTTATTTTGGTGTAGTCCCAATAGTTTTATTTTAATAAATACAATAGCTTAATTTTGTTTTTGTTTCCCTTGCCAGAGGAGACATATCTAGAAAAATGTTTCTATAGTCGACATCAAAGAAATTACTGCTTGTGTTTTCTACTAGGAATTTTATTGTTTCAGGTTTCACATTTAGGTCTTTAATTCATTTTGAGTTTATTTTTGTGAATGATGTAAGAAAGTGGTCCCATTTCATTCTTTTGTATGTAGCTGTCCTGTTTTCCCAATACCATTTATTGAAGAGACAACATTTTCCCCATTGTATATTCTTGCTTCCTTTGTCATAGATTAAATGACCATAAAAGCATGAGTTTATTTCTGGACTCTATTCTGTTCCATTAATCTATGTGTCTGTTTTTGTTCCAGTACCATGCTGTTTTGATTACTACAGCTTTTGGAACCCTCATGTCCTGTGGGTGGGAATACAATTTGATGCAGCCACTGAAGAAAACAGTACAAATTTCCTCAAAAAATTAAAAATTAAATTGCCATATGATCTGGTAATTCAGATACCACATATTTACCCCCCAAAACACAAAACACTAATTTGAAAAGATATATGTATCACTATTTTTATTGCAGCATTATTTACAATAGCCAGGTTATGGAAGCAGCCCAAGTGTCCAATGATAGATGAATGGATAAAGAAGATGTGGTATATACATACTATGAAATTTTACTCAGCCATAAAAAAAAGGAAATCTTTTGATTACAACAGCAAGGGTGGAACTAGAGGGTATGCTAAGTGAAATAAGTCAGACAGAGAAAGACAAGCACCATATAATTTCACGCCTATGTGGAAATTAAGAAATAAAACAAATGAAGAAAGGAAAAAAGAGAGAAACAAAAAAGCAAACAAGCAAAAAAACAGACTCAAATATAAGGAACAAATAGGTCATTGCCAGAAGAGGAAGAGGGTGGTAGGATAGGTGAAATAGGTGAAGTAGATTAAAAGAACAGTTATATGATGAGCAATGAGTAATGTATAAAATTGTTGAATCACTACATTGTACATCTGAAATGAATATAACACTGTATGTCAATTATACTGGAATTTAAAAAATCATTACTAAAATTTTTTTAAAATACAAATGACCCGATTTAAAAAGATATAACAATTTTAATAGATACTTGTCTAAAGGAGATATACTAGTGGTTAATAAGCATAAAAAAGGTGATCAATATTATTCACAAATCAAGCCCAAAGGAGATACTGAACTTCACATCCAGTAGGATGGCTGTGATCTAAAAGACTATAATAAAGGCACCTGGATGACTCAGCTGGTTAAGCATTTGACTCTTGATTTCGGCTCAGGTCATGATCTCAGGGTCATGAGAGTGAGTCTGATATAGAGCTCTGCACTCAATAGAGTCTGCTTGAGACTCTCTCTCTCCCTCTTCCTCTGCCCCCTCTCTCAATCTCTCTCTCAAATAAATAAAGTCTTACAAAAAAATTTAAAAACTATAATAAGTGTTGACAAGGATGTGGATAAATTTATTTATTTATTTATTTATTTGACAGGTAGAGATCACAAGTAGGCAGAGAGGCAGGCAGAGAGAGAGAGAGAGGAGGAAGCAGGCTCCCTGCTGAGCAGAAAGCCTGATGTGGGGCCCGATCCCAGGACCCTGGGATCATGACCAGAGCCAAAGGCAGAGGCTTTAACCCATTGAGCCACCCAGGCACCCCAGAAATTTTTTTAAATGATTTTATTTACTTTTTTGACAGAGAGAGCACAAACAGGGGGAGCAAAAGGAGAGGGAAGTAGGCTCCCTGATGAGCAAGGAGCCCAATGCAAGGTTTGACCCTGGACCCTGAGATCATGACCTAAGTTGAAGTCAGATGCTTAACCAACTCAGCCACCCAGTTTCCCCCATATGTGGAGAAATTGAATCCTCATACCAGTATGCATGTTAAACACAAGAGCTACTTCAGAAAACAATGTGGCGATTCCTCAAATTAAACAAAGAATTACCATATGGCCCAGAATTCTACTCAGTGTGTATATATCAAAGAAAAATAAAAACATATTCCATAAAAATTGCACACAAATATTCATAACAGCATTATTCATAATAGCCAACAAAGTGGATACAACTCAAATGTCCCTTAACTGATAAATGAATAAATAAAACATGCACATCCATACAATAATCAAATGTTTTAAATTTTGATGAAGCTCATTTTTATCAGTCTTTTCTGTTACGGTTTTCTGGGTCCTGTCTGCAAAAACTTTGCAGACATGCAAATTCATGGCCATGAAGATATTCTTAATTCATGACCATGAAGATATTCTCTTGTTTTTTTTTTCTTCTGATAGCTTTAGATTTTATATTTATATCTGTTATCCAACCTATCATTTGTTGACAGATGGGTGTTTAAGTCTCCAATTATAGTTGTGAATTTGTCAATTTACCTTTTCAGTTCTACCAGTTTTTACTTTCCATGTTTTGCAGCTCCATTGTTTGGTGCATATATATTTAGGATTGCTATGTCTTCTTAGCGGGTTAATCATTATATAATATATTTCTCTGTTTCTGGTTATTTTTTTGCTCTGAAGTATACTTTATCTGAATTATTAAAGCAGTTACTCTTTATTTATCTATCACTATTTACTGTTTGAAAATTTAACAAGTTTACTTATAATTGTTATAAAGTTGAACTGTTGAATTTTGTTCATTGAAACGCTTTGACTTGAGTTAAGGCTTTATATCCCCACATTTATACTAAAAATTCATACACAAATGAAAGTGGGCAAACTGCCACTACCTGATTTCTGTCTTCTATTTTTTCCACTTGCAGTCATATACTTCAGGTACCTTTTGACCTTATGGGAAAAGAAAAAAAAAACAAAACTAATATTCAGAACTACCAATAACAAGAAGAAGAGAGATTTTTTTTTTTAAGAATGAAATGTTTTCCATCATAGTGGATTCTTTTTTTTTTCTTTTTTAAAGACTTCATTTATTTGACACACAGAGAGAGAAGTCACAAGCAGGCAGAGAGGCAGGCAGAGAGAGAGGGAGAAGCAGGCTCTCTGCTGAGGAGAGAGCCTGACATGGGACTCGACCCCAGGACCCTGAGGTCAAGACCTGAGCCGAAGGCAGAGGCTTAACCCACTGAGCCACCCAGGCGCCCCCATCATAGTGGATTCTTAAGCATGTTCTCCATGTGGCATGCCAGCTGGATGTCTTTGGTATAATTGTTACACATTTGGCATGGATAGCATACATGTTGGTGTCTTCAAAAAGGTCCACCAGATAAGCCTCACTTGCCTCCTACAAAGCACCAAAAGCTGCACTGGAAGCACAGATCTGTTTTGAAGTCCTGAGCAATTTCTCACAATAGCCACTGGAAAGGAAGTTTTTTTGTTTGTTTTTAAGATTTTATTTATTTATTTATTTATTTATTTATTTATTCATGCTAAGCAGGGAACCTGACATAGGCCTCCATCCCAGGACTCTGGGATCATGACCTGATCTGAAGGCAGACGCCTAATGACTGTCTTTTGTTACAGTCCCACAGGTTCCTGAGGCTCTGTTCTCTTTTTGTTGTTGTTGTTCTTTTTCGTCTATTTTCTCTTTGTTCAGATAGTGTAATTTCTATTTTTAGATCTTGTCGTTCATTAGTTCTTCCCTCTGATCCTTCTATTCTGCTGTTGAGTCCATCCACTGAGCTTTTATTTTGGTTATTTTATTTTGCAATTCTAAAATTTTCATTTGGTCCATCCTTACATTTCCTTTTTTTTTTTTTACCAAAAACTTTTATTTTTCCATGTTTCAAGCATGTTTTTACATTTGTTTCTTTTTTTTAAAGATTTTATTTATTTATTTGACAGACAGAGATCACAAGTAGGCAGAGAGACAGAGAGAGAGAGAGGGGGAAGCAGGCTCACTGATGAGCAGAGAGCCCGATGCGGGGCTCGATCCCAGGACCCTGAGATTATGACCTGAGCCGAAGGCAGAGGCTTAACCCACTGAGCCACCCAGGCACCCCTACATTTGTTTCTTGAAGTATTTTTATGATGGCTACTTTAATCTTTGTCAAATAGACCTAAAATCTCTGTCATCTCAGAATGGAAGCTATGATTATGATTGTTTGTAATTTAGTTTGAGATTTTCCTAGTTCCAGGTGGGCTGTGTGGTTTTTGATTGTAACTTTGACATTTTGGGGTTTTGTGTTATGAGACTTTGGACTTTATTTATTTATTTAAAAAATTTTTAAAGTATGAAAAAAAAGTAGTAATTTTTTATTATCATCAAACCTCCAGTTTTAAATTTTTTCTTAATTGTCTCATTTCTTTTGACAGAGTATTTGAATCAGAATCCTAATAATGTCCACACTGTGTTTCATCAATAAATCTCAAGTCTTTTTTAGTGTATAAGTAGTCTCTCCCCTCTTTTAAAATTTTTCTTAAAAAATTGTTGTTGTTTTATTGTTAGTGCAGAAACTGGGTGATTTGTACTGTCTGGCTTTTGCCAATTGCTTCACCATTGAATTTAACTTCCTACGCTTCTCTGTCCCTTTATTTAGGGGTTGGATTGAGCCATGGATATTACTTAAATATTCTGTTTTAGCCAGCTTTCTCTGACATTTTTATGGCGGGGGAAGGGAAATTCCTACCACTTCATTACTGCAAGGTGGGGTAGAAGTCAGGGTACAAGTCCAGGTTTCCAATTTGGACTCTGTTTACATGCAGAGTGGGGGCTATTCATTACTGCTGGGCAAGGATAGAAGTTCTGGTTCCCCACTAGTGCTCCAACCAATACCAGTCTGTCTGGGAAAAATAAGTGTGCTTCATTTCTTCTCCCAGTAGGACCACCCACAGACACTATGGGGGAGAACAAAGTAACTTCATTATTGTTGGGCAGTGGTGAACATCCTGACTCTCTACTAGACCTCCTCTGACACCACCCCCCATTATCCTTTTTAAAAAAGTAATGTATTTCATTGTAAGTTTATATAATTTAATTTTTTAAAGTGACTATTTCTAACAATTGGCTCATAAAATTCATGAAAATTTAACAATCAACTCTTATAAGCCAGCAGAAGCTGGCTCTGGCACAACTCAGTAAAAATGCACATAACCTTTGATCCAGCAACTCTACTGCTAGGAATCTACCCTAAGGAGTTTTAAATTTATCTTAAATTCATCTATGCAACTGTTTACTGGGCATGTCTTATAACCATGTGTGTCTAACAGGCATCTCAAATTTATTATGTCCAGAACTAAAACCTTAATTTTTATTCCATAAAACCTGTTTCTTCTGTTTCCCATCTTGGTACATGGCTACCATCACCCAAATTCTCAGGTTCATCATTTGTGACTCTTCGATTTCCCTTAACTTTCTGAACTATTAGCAAATCCTGATGACTGCATCACCAAAATATATTATGAATCCTCTGACTTTCTTCCTTCTTTGTCATTGAGCCTCATTGATTTTAAGCAACCAATCTCTGAAGTAATCACTGTGGCTTTGTCTGGCCAAACCTGGGTTTACCCATCCCTGGGAGTATTGAGTCAATCCCACCTAAGCACTTGCATAAGTGGATTCTGGCAAAAAGACAATTTTGCCTCTAATGTTGCAGCATGGTCATTTAATTGCTTATGTTCTCTGTTATAGACATCACATAATTTTATACATATATAGTAGATTAAGTAGGAAAAAAGAAGAGAAAAATAAACCCAGAATTTAGTGCTTACAATGCTCTACATTTTCATGGGTAGCATGTTTTAAAATGTAAATTACTTCACATGACCTAAACAAATCCATTTTTTAAAGAGACATTTTAAATTATTTAGAGCCAGTTTGTTCTTTTAAAAAGGTCATTAATGCTTCATCTATCTTTTTTCACATAGAATGGAACAAAGTGATTACATATGAAAATTCATGGCAAATTCCTCTATATGGCAAACATACTTTTTCTAAAGTGCTCTTTATTTCACTGTTTCACACACTTAAAAGTAAACATGAAAGAAGACCCATTTTACGCCTTTGTGCCAGTATCCTTTTAAAACTCTGTTCTTTTTATTGCTGATTTTTTTTTGCTTGTTTCTTCATTAGACCCACAGGAGAATAGTTTTCTTCATTTGAAATATATAATTGCCAAATAGAACATAGTTCTAAATTTGAAATGTTCTGACTCTTATAAAAGTTACCCTGACTTTTTAACTGCAAAATTTCAGAAAAATTTTAACTCATATAATTACTGCTGTTCAAGAAAGTTTTATCAGTTAGATGCAATTTGTTTGTTTGGGAAGAATTTAATAAAGGAATTTTATTTTCAAAGACATAAGCAGAATTTAAGGAAACCAACAAGGGATAATGCTGTATCCCAGGGCTAATAACAGTAAGAGAGCTAGTGAAAGTGTACATTTCTCTTTTTTTTAAGATTTTATTTACTTCAAAGAGAGAATGCAAGGGAGAGAGAGCATGAGTGTGAGGAACGGCAGAGGGAAAGGGAGAAGCAAACTCCTCGATGGGCAGAGAGTCTGACACGGGGCTCAATCCCAGGACCCTGAGATCATGACCAGAGCTGAAGCCAGACGCTTAACCAACTAAGCACCCCCAAAAATGGACATTTCCTACTAATATTCTCAACTGTTGGCTTTGCCTTCCCCAGCCTATTCTTTTTTTTTTTTAAGATTTTTATTTATTTATTTGATGGACAGAGATCACAAGTAGGCAGAGAGGCAGGCAGAGAGAGAGGAGGAAGCAGGTTCCCTGCTGAGCAGAGAGCCAGATTCGGGCTAGACCCCCCCCGACTTGGGATCATGACCTGAGCCAAAGGGAGAGGCTTTAACCCACTGAGCCACCCCCCGCCCCACAAGCCTTTTCTTACTTGGTACCTTAAGTACTTGGGCAGATGGATAAGTGCTTTTCTCAGTGCATCCCTGCTGCTGGTAACTACTTGTCTGTATGGCTATTTGATGGTTTACAGAAAACCTTGTGTGAAAGACTGAAGTAGATGTAATTTATATATTCAATACACATTTGAGTGCCACTACGTGTGAGAACTGTGATAACTGCTGAGACAGTCAAGAAGACAAATCTGCTTTTTGTCTAACTGGAATAACAGTTTTGGCCTATTTATATAGATGATGTTGTATGGCCTGCATATAATCTAATGCTTAATATAATTTTTTTTCAGCCAACCTCCAATGCTTTGCTCCTACTGACTTCCTTGTTTTTCAGGTCTAAGAGTGCTAATGACTCCTTGACTGTCTTTGGTTCTTGAGATCCTCTTCTTCCCTTGTTTCTTTGTTTAAACTTGTCCACATCTCTGTAAACATTCCTTAATTTAAGTTCTTTTGCGCATGCTATCCATTTAATGCAAGAACTTAATTAATAGGTGCGCCTGGGTGGCTCAGTGGGTTAAAGCCTCTGCCTTCGGCTCAGGTCATGATCTCAGGGTCCTGGGATCGAGCCCCGCATCGGGCCTCTCTGCTCAGCGGAGAGCCTGCTTCCCTTCCTCTCTCTGCCTGCCTCTCTGCCTACTTGTGATCTCTCTCTGTCAAATAAATAAATAAATAAAATCTTAAAAAAAAAAAAACTTAATTAATATAACTTCCTTCAACATGCATTCTGAATAAAAGTTGATGTTAGAAATATTCAAATTCTGGGTAACTATTGATTTGTTTGTGTAAATGCTTTAAAGAGCTACCATCACCATCACCTCCTTTTTGCTCAATCTCATCATTATGTTTGTTTCTGCAACTCTTACCTAAATTTTATTTTTTATCTGCTTATTTAATAATCTTTTCCATTAGACTGTAGGTTGCATAGAGTAGGGATCATGTTTATTTTTTCAGCATTGTATTCCTTGCAACTGGCATGTAGTAGATGCTCAATAAATATTTATTCATTCATTTATTTGACAAATATTGAGTACCTACTATATGCCTGGTCCTGTTTCAGATTCTGAAAGTGGAAAAAATAAACCATGTTCCTTCTCTTGTAAAACAAATAATTAATTGTGTTCCAAGTATAGATATATGAGGTGTAAGTAGCCTTTATATGAAAACAACATTCAATGGACAAATAAATTTGGGAAATAGTTACTCAAAAGTTGAACTGACTTTTTGTTGCAGGTTTTCTCAACTACCTTACTAAGCAAATGTGAATTTGCAAGAGGGGATTGATAGATACGCAGTGTTTCCCAAACTCTTTTTTCACAGAGCCTCATTTTCAGTGACCAGTCAAAATTAATATTTCAAAATAGACCACAACTGGGGGGCATGGTTATTGTTTTGGATTATTTAAGTAGGTCAGGAAAAATATGACTATGCAATTTCCCTTATCTAATCTGTTTCTTATTTATTATTCTTTAATCAATTGACTTAAAATATACAACACAAAATGGTCTTTATGATTTAAGAACAAGTCATGCCTTTTTTAGAAGATATAAGACAAATTTAAACAGTTTTACAGTTTACTCATGAGGTGATTGATGTACAATTAAGAATAGATCTTCAATATAATAGTTTGGTTCTCAAAGATGTGCATACAACATTGAAACAACTGACATAATTTCAAATTCATCTGTATTCAATTCTGGGTCATACCAACATAGCTCTAATGCATTTTGCCAATTCACCAAGATGACCTACTGCACAAACCATATGTTTTAATTTTGTGCTTTGTGTTCTTTTCCTCCTAGAACAAATTTATTTCCACCTCTTAATTATTGTGTCTTAGAAAAATGTATCATCTCTGAGCCTCAGTTTCCTCAACTATAAAATGACATACTAACACCTATCTCACAAGATTAAATAATGGCATATATATACATACATATATGTATATAAATGTATAAAGATAGATAGATAGATAGATTTCTTTTCATGAAGGGGAGTTACAGACAAGCCAGGGGAACAGGATACACAGAATCATGAATGTGGTAATGAATTAGAGTTGGAGATATTAGTAGGTACAGATAGTTAAATATAAAAATATTTGTAGATAAATGTACACACATTGGCTAGTATATGCACACATACTTCTTTGTTCTGTCCACTGAGAAAGATGAGAAGAAATGACACCCCAAATACAATGAACACTAAGGGACTAGATCTTGGCATCTAGTACCATTATTCATGAAAATAAATGAAGGCTCCTTGGAAAATGGTTTATTCTATGACTCGGGCAGACAATACACAAGATGAACCTGGATCAGCTTGTGGTGTCAGAAGGTAAGGGGTTGTTTAATGCACATACAAACACACTCATATACACATATATATACACACATATACACAAAGGATTGTTTAATACACATGTAAACACACTCAGATACACTGATGGGATATGTCAAAGGGGCATAGGAGCCTACTGAAAGAACTCTTAAATGGCCAAAAATGGAATAATTTGAACAACAAAATAAAAGTAGCATCAAATTATAACCCACGTATAAAATAAATATCCATGAGTCATAATGATATAAATACATGACTAAATTAGTTAATTAATGGGGAAGAATAGGCAAATTTCCCATGCAGAAGAATTCCAAATATATTATATAGATACTCAAACCTAAAAGAAGGCAAGTTTAAGTTCCTACTCCTTAAGTGTAGTTTGCACATGGTGACTTCTTTCTAAAAGTACAATATGGAAAGTTGGAGGGTAGGAATATCTCCAGAGTAGAAAAGCCTAACAAATATTATGGTCAGCAGATTAAGGTCAACATCAACTGTCCTATGTCAATTGGTGGTATGTAACCTTGATATCCTATGATGAAAATGGTACTTTACGTTTATAACCTTCCTCCAAAAATCCAGTAACTCATACCATCACACACCTATTAGAATGGCTAAACTCCAGGTCATTGACAACACCAAATTTGGACAAGAATGTAGATCAACTGGGACTCTCATTCATTGCTGATGCGAATGCAAAATGGTACAGCCACCTTGGAAATTTGGTAGTTTCTTATGAAACTAAACATGCTCTTCTCATTTGATCTAGCAATTTCATACCTTGGTATTTACCCAAAGGAGATGAGAAGTAATATTCATGGAAGACCTGCACCTGGATATTTGTAGCACATTTATTCATAATTACTAAAGCTTGGAAGCAAACCAAGATATCCATCAATAGGTGAATGAGTAAACTATGAATATTATTCAGAATATTCAAGGGAATATTATTCAGGGTTAAAACAAAGTGAGCTATCAAGGCATGAAAAGACATGGAGGAACCATATAAATAAGTAACTATGTGAAAGAAGCCAATCTGAAAAAGCTACATATTGTATGATTCCAACCATATGACATTATAGAAAAGGCAAAACTATGAGAAGAGTAAAACAATCAGTGGTTTCCAGAGGTAGAGTGTTTGGACGGATGAATAGGAAGAACACAGAAAAATTT
The DNA here is from genome assembly GCA_003697995.1 of Taxidea taxus jeffersonii. Classification (NCBI taxonomy): domain Eukaryota; kingdom Metazoa; phylum Chordata; class Mammalia; order Carnivora; family Mustelidae; genus Taxidea; species Taxidea taxus. The sequence goes on along the minus strand of RCUC01143745.1, from coordinate 931 downwards.
TAGGGCAGTGAAAATACTCTGTATGATACTACAATGATGGATACATATCATTATATATTTATCCAAATCCATACAATGTATAACACCAAGAGTTAATCCTAAAACAAACTATGGATTTATGATGTGTCAGTTTAGGTCCATCAGTTGTAACAAATATACCACTCTGGTGACGGATGTTGATAATGGGATAATGAAACAACACATGTTGGGGGGCAGAGAGTATATGGGAAATCTCTGTATTTTCCTTTTAATTTTGCTGGGAAACTAAAATCAACATAATAAAACAATAACAAATAACAAACATTGTTAATATGTACATAAACTTCCAATTAGCACATTCTTAATCATCTTAAAAATAACTTATCATTTATTTTTTGCCATTGAAACTTTATATGCCATATGAAAGTCAGTTTGGAATCAGCATCCAATACCCTCAAACACAGCTGCACATTTGTTTTAGGGTAAATTCATAATGGTTCAGAATTGCTTGAGTTCACTACAGATGCTGTTCTTGTCTTCAACACTTGTGTTACTACATATTTTTGCATTTAAACAGTAAATTTGATACAAAAATGATAACAGAGATTGTAAAGATAAAAAAACAAACTTAGTTCCCTGAATTCTGTCATTTTACATAACAATATGGAGTTCTTATTTGTGTTTAAAATTTAAAATGCAGAGACATTTGAAAGCTGCTAAAATCAATACTGAAGAAACAGACATGTAATTTCTAAAATTTATTGTGAAACAGGATTTTTGTGAATATCTGCCAAGCCTATCCTTTCTGCTTATGACTTTTACTATTTGTAGATATGTTGCTTCATTTGAAAGAAGATTTTCAAAATTAAAGTCAATAAAAAGAGTTGTTTTTTTGGGAGGGTTTGGTTGTTATTGCTTATTTATTATTTATTTATTTATTTATTTATTTATT
>RCUC01143744.1:0-20959 GCA_003697995.1 Taxidea taxus jeffersonii | reverse complement strand
TTGGGTATTCATCCTTTCTGATAGAGACATCAGAAATGCTCCATTGAATATATAGACCATATCTTCATTATCCATTTGTCTGTTGAAGGACATCTTGGCTCTTTCCATAGTTTGGCGACTGTGGCCATTGCTGCTATGAACATTGGGGTAGAGATGGCCCTTCTTTTCTCTACATCTGTATCTTTGGGATAAATACCCAATAGTGCAGTTGCAGGGTCATAGGGAAGCTCTATTTTTAATTTCTTTAGGAATCTCCACACTGTTTTCCAAAGTGGCTGCACCAACTTGCATTCCCAACAACAGTATAAGAGGGTTTCCCTTTCTCCACATCCTCTCTAATACTTGTTGTTTACTATCTTTTTAATTACTATCTTTTTACTAACTGGTGTCAGGTGGTATCTCAATGTGGTTTTGATTTGAATCTCCCTGATGGCTAATGATGATGAAGAATTTTTTCATGTGTCTGTTAGCCATTTGTATGTGTTCTTTGGAGAAGAGTGTGTTCATGTCTTCTGTCCATTTTTTTGATGTGATTATCTGTTTTGTGTGTGTTGATTTTGAGGAGTTCTTTTTGTCTTTAGTGTCATTTGTGAATACCTTCTCCTATTCTGTGGTTGCCTCTTTGTTTTGTTGATTGTTTCCTTTGTTGTGCAGAAGGTTTTGATCTTGATGAAGTCCCAAAAGTTCATTTTCGCTTTTATTCTTTTGCCTTTGGAGACATATCTTGAAAGAAGTTGCTGTGGCCAATGTCAAAGAGGTTACTGCCTATGTTCTCCTCTAGGATTTTGATATATTCCTGCATCATGTTGAGGTCTTTTATCCATTTTGGGTTTATCTTTGTGTTATTGAAGAGACTGTCTTTTTTCCACAGTGTATTATTTTTCCTCCTTTGTTGAAGATTATTTGACCATAGAAGTGAGGGTCCATATCTGGGCTCTCCGCTCTGTTCCATGGTCTATGTGTCTGTTTTGTTTTGTCTTGGTGATCACAGCTCTGTAGTAAAGCTTAAAATCAGGTAACGTGATGTCTCCAGTTTTGTTTTTCTTTTTCAACATTCCCTTAGCAATTCAATGTCTCTTCTGATTTCATGCAAATTTTAAGATTGTTTGTTCCAGCTCTTTGAAAAATGCCAGTGGAATTTTGATTGGTATGGCATTGAAAGTATAGATTGCTCTAGACAGTATTGACATTTTAACAAAGTTTATTCTTCCAATCCAGGAGCATGGAATGTTTTCCATCATTTTTTGTCCTCTTCAATTTCTTTCATGAGTGTTCTGTGGTTCCTCAAGTACAGTTCCTTTACTTCTTTGGTTAGGTTTATTCTCAGGTATCTAATGGTTCTTGGTGCTATAGTACATGGAATCGATTCTCTAATTTCCCTTTCTGTATTTTCATTGTTTGTGTATAAGATAGCAACTGATTTCTGTACATTGAATTTGTATCCTACCACATTACCAAATTGCTGTATGAGTTCTAGTAGTTTAGGGGTGGAGTCTTTTGGGTTTTCCATATAAAGTATCATGTTCTCAGTGAAGAGAGAGTGTTTGACTTCTTCTTTGCCAATTTGAATACCTTTTATTTCTTTTTGTTGTCTGATTGCTGATGCTAGGACTTCTAGTACTATGTTGAACCACACTGGTGAGAGTGGACATCCTTGTCATGTATTTGAGACGTTTTTTGTTTCTTGAGAAAGGCTTGTATTATTCCATACTTTCCTCTCAGGACCACCTTTGCTGCATCCCAAAGATTTTGAAGAGTTGTGTTTTCATTTTCATTTGTTTCCATGATTTTTTAAAAAATTCTTGTTTCATTGCCTGGTTGACTCATTCATTCTTTAGATGGGTGTTCTTTAACCTCCTACATATTTGAGTTCTTTCTAATATTCCTCTTGTGGTTGAATTCTAGTTTCAAAGCATTGTGGTCTGAATATATGCAGGGAATGATCCCAACCTTTTGGTACTGGTTGAGCCCTGATTTGTGACCCAGGATTTGATCTGTTCTAGAGAATGTTTCCTGTGCACTAGAGAAGAATGTGTGTTCAAGTCTTTTGGGATGGAATGTTCTGAATATGTCTGTGATGTCCATTTGGTCCAGTGTGTCATTTAAAGTCTTTATTTCCTGTTGATATTTTGATTAGATGATCTGTCAGTTTCAGTGAGGGGGTATAAAGTCCTTAATATCATTGTATTATTTTTGATGTGTTTCTTTGATTTTGTTATTAATTGTTTATATAGTTGGCTGCTCCTATATTAGGGCATAGATATTTAAAATTGTTAGGCATTCTTGTTGGACAGACACTTTAAGTATGATATAGTGTCCTTTCTCATCTCTTATTATAGTCTTTGGCTGAAAATCTAATTTGTCTGATATAAGGATTGCCACCCCAGCTTTCTCTTGATGTCCATTAGCAAGGCAAATTGTTTTCCACCCCCTCACTTTCAATCTGGAGGTGTCTTTGTTCTGAAATGAGATTTTTTTTTTCAGACAGCATATTAATAGGTCTTCTTGTTCTTGTTCTTGTTCTTCTTCTTGTTCTTGTTCTTCTACTTCTTCTTTTTTAATCCATTCTGATACCCTGTGTCTTTTGCTTGGGACATTTAGCCCATTTACATTCAGGGTAATTATTACAGGATATGAATTTAGTGCCATTGTATTCCCTTTAAGGTGACTCTTACTGTATATTTTCTCTGTTCCTCTCTGGTCTGTTCCTTTTATGTTCTCTCTTTGATTAAAGGAAAATATTTCCTGTAGGGCAGGTTTGATATTTGCAAATTCTTTTAGATTTTTTGTCTTGGAAACTTTTTATCTCTCCATTTACAATGACAGATTAGCTGGATTCTTGGCTGCATATTTTTCCCATTTAGTGCTCTGAATATATCATGCCTGTCCTTTCTAGCCTGCCAGGTTTCTGGATAGGTCTGCTCCCAATCTAATATTTCTGCCATTATAGGTTACAGACCTCCTGTCCCAAGCTGCTTGCAGGGTTTTCTCTTTGTCTCCAAGACTTGTAAGTTTTACTATTAGATAATAGGATGTCAACCTATTTTTATTGATTTGGGGAGTGGTTCTCTGCTCATCCTGGATTTGGATGCCTGTTTCCTTCCCCAAATTAGAGAAGTTCTCTGGTATAATTTGTTCCAATATATACCTTCTGCTCCTCTCTCTTTTCTTCTGGGATCCTAATTATTCTAATATTGTTTTGTCTTATGGTATAACTTATCTCTTGAATTCTCCCCATGTGATCCAGTAGTTGTTGATCTCTCTTTTTCTCAGCTTCTTTATTCTCCATCATTTTGTCTTCTACATCACTAACTCTCTCTTCTGCCTCGTTTATCCTAGCAGTAAGAACCTCCACTTTTGATTGCACCTTTTTAATACCTTTTTTAAAATTTCAAGTTGATTAGATTTAAGTTCTTTTATTTCTCCAGAAAGAGATTTTATGGGGCATCTGGGTGGCTCAGTGGGTTAAGTCTGCCTTCGGCTGGGGTCATGATCCAAAGGTCCTGGGATCAGGCCCTGCATCGGGCTCTCTGCTCAGCAGGGAGCCTGCTTCCTCCTCTCTTTCTGCCTGCCTCTCTGCCTACTTTTGATCTCTCTGTCAAATAAATAAATAAAATCTTTGGAGGGAAAAAAAAGGAGATTTTATTTTTCTTGTTCTTTTTTTTTTTTTTTTTTGAGGTGAGTTTTTCTACCTTTCCATTTTGTCCAGAGAAGAACAGACAGGTGAGAGAACAAAATGCTAATGAGTAACAACAACACCAGAAAAATATACAATAACCAAATCAGAAGAGACCCAAACTCAGGGGGAGAAGAAAGGAAAATAAAATATGTTACGCTGGTAAATAGAACGGAGCCACACACTTGATTTTGGGTGTATTTTGGTCTGTTAGAGGAAACTGCCTCCCAAAATTTTAAAGAAAAAAAAAACTTACATATATATAAAAACAAGAGTAAACACGATGAAGGGATGGAATGACTTTAAGGATGAGCATTTTAAAAGATTTTTAAAAAAAGAATTAGCAAATAAGAAGTTAGTTGAAAAAAGAAAGAAAAAGGAGAGAACATGATCAGGCTGGAGACTAGAATAAAGTCATATGCTAGACTTAGACTATATTTGGTCTGTTAGAAGAAAATGTATCCCAAATTTTAAAGAAAGGAAAGCTTATGTGTATACAAAAAATAAGGTTAAATACAATGAAGGGGTAGAATATGACTATAAAAATGAAAATTAAAAAATATTTTTAAAAGGTATTGATAAGATGAAATAGTTAAAATATGTTAAAACAGGAAAGAAGTAGAATAAAAAATAGAATAAGAAAAAAGTAAAAATTTAAAAATTTAACTTTGAAAAAGTAAAGAATCATGGGGGGAAAAGCCATGAATTCTAATGTGGTATATTCCCCTAGCTCTGGAGTTTTGCAATTCTCATTGATCAGTAAACTTGGTCTTGGCGGGATGTTCTTGCTGATCTTCTGGGGGAGGGGTCTTTTGCAATGATTCTCAAATGTCTCTGCCCAAGGCAGAATTGCACCACCCTTGCCAGGGGCCAGGTTTGCTCAGTTTTGCTCTTGGAACTTTTGTTCTCTGAACCCCTTCTGTGCAGCTTTGGAGGACAGGAATGAAGATGGTGGCCTCCCAATATCCAACCTGGAGGAGCTGAGAGCTTGGGGCCCTCCTCTTCAGTGAGACCTCAGAGAAAAACAGTCAAACACTCCTGTCTCCCTGCTTTCCAACCATACTCCAAGTTCACCCAGACTGTGACTGAACCTTCCTATCTCTGGCACATGGCCCCATTTGGAGTCTCCAAACCCAGCAGATTCCTGTGGTGTGTGTCTGTGCCACTCCTTGGGGAGGAAGGGGAGGTCTCCCCGGATCTTCCACTTGTGGAGTTCCTGATTGAAGAGTAGTGGCCTGACAGTGACTCAAATCACAGTTTAAGGTAATCCTGAGCTGAGAACCCCCTCATTGGCTCCATCTCTGCAGCTGGATTCCCTGCTCCAATACCTGGGAGCTCTGCCACACTCAGGTACCCCTGGTCTTTTAGTGACCCTGTGGGTCCTGAGATTACACCCATCCCAATGAGGGCTCCAGCCCCCACTTAGCCTCTGGAGCAATGTCCCTCCATGGAGCAGACTTCTAAAAGTTCCAATTTTGTGCTCTGCTGCACTACCACTTTCTAGGAGGGTCCCCTCCCCCTGTAGCTTATCTTCCTCTATATCATCTCCGACTCACCTCCCCCTCCCCCTGTGGCCTATCTTCCTGTATATCATCTCCGACTCACCTCTCTTCATGTCCTACATTCCAGAAAGTGTTAGCTTTTCTGTTCTTAGATTGCTTCTATTCTTCTCTTTGATCTCCTATTTAGCTTGCAGAAGTTCAGAATAGTGTGATAACTATCTGGCTGAATTCCTGGGACCAGATGAAAGTTAGGTCTCCTACTCCTCTGTCATCTTGCTCCTCCTCTCCAATGCTCCAATGTCCAAGGTGATACACTTCTTTTACCCATCTATATCTACCTCACAATGTAGCGAAGCTCAGTTTGGAGTGGGGATCAAGGGCAACATTTGGCAATGTCTGGCTTTAACCTCATTTATTTAAAAAAATTTATCTCGGGGCGCCTGGGTGGCTCAGTGGGTTAGAGCCCCTGCCTTCAGCTCGGGTCATGATCCCAGGGTCGTGGGATCGAGCCACATATCGGGCTCTCTGCTCTGTGGACAGCCTGCTTACTCCTCTCTCTTTCTGCCTCTCTGCCTACATGTGATCTCTGTCTGTCAAATAAATAAATAAAATCTTAAAAAAAAATTATCTCATTCATTTTCTCTTCTCATTTTAGAACGCCAGTTATAGTTATACATCTTCATATTGTCCTACTGATCATTGAGGCTTTCTAATATTTTAAAATCTTTTTCTCCCTCTCTTCTTCAGATTAGATAAATTTTATATGATGGTCTTCAATTATTCATGATCTTTTTTCTTTTTTTATTTTAAATTTTTTATTTTTTTATTTAAGCTTTTTTTATTTAAACATATAATGTAACCCCACCACCCTCTCCCAAACCCTCTCCCCTTCTACCCCCCTCAGTTTGTTTTATGACATTAAGAGTCTCTTTTGGTTTGTCTCCCTCCCGATCCCATCTTGTTTCATTTTTTTTTTCCTACCACCTTAACTCCCACCCCCGTTGCATCTCCACTTCCTCATATCAGGGAGATCATGTGATAGATGTCTTTCTCCAGTTGACTTATTTCGCTAAGCATAATATGCTCTAGTTCCATCCATGTCGTTGCAAATGGTAAGATTTCATTTCTTTTGATGGCTGCATAGTATTCCATTGTATATATATACCACCTCTTCTTTATCCATTCATCTGTTGATGGACATCTAGGTTCTTTCCATAACTTGGCTATTGTGGACATTGCTGCTATAAACATTCGGGTACACGTGCCCCTTTGGATCACTACCTTTGTATGTTTAGGGAAAATACCCAGTAGTGCAATTGGTGGGTCATAAGGTAGCTCTATTTTCAATTTTTTGAGGAACTTCCATGCTGTTTTCCAGAGTGGTTGCACCAGCTTGCATCGCACCAACAGTGTAGGAGGGTTCCCCTTTCTCCACAAACTCGCCAGCATCTTTCATTTCCTGACTTGTTCATTTTAGCCATTCTGACTGGTGTGAGGTGGTATCTCATTGTGGTTTTGATTTGTATTTCCCTGATGTCCAGTGATGTGGAGCACTTTTTCATGTGTCTGTTGGCCATCTGGATGTCTTCTTTGCAGATATGTCTGTTCATGTCCTCTGCCCATTTCTTGATTGGATTATTTGTTCTTTGGGTGTTGAGTTTGCTAAGCTCTTTGTAGATTTTGGATACTAGCCCTTTATCTGATATGTCGTTTGCAAATATCTTCTCCCATTCTGTCAGTTGTCTTTTGGTTTTGTTGACTGTTTCCTTTGCTGTGCAAAAGGTTTTGATCTTGATGAAGTCCCAGTAGTTCATTTTTTCCCTTGATTCCCTTGTCTTTGGCCTTGTTCCTAGGAAGAAGTTGCTGCAGCTGAGGTCGAAGAGGTTGCTGCCTGTGTTCTCCTCAAGGATTTTGATGGATTCCTTTCTCACGTTGAGGTCCCTCATCCATTTTGAGTATATTTTCGTGTGGTGTAAGGAAATGGTCCAATTTCATTTTTCTGCATGTGGCTGTCCAATTTTCCCAACACCATTTGTTGAAGAGGCTGTCTTTTTTCCATTGGATATTCTTTCCTGCTTTGTCGAAGATTAGTTGACCATAGAGTTGAGGGTCTATTTCTGGGCTCTCTATTCTGTTCCATTGATCTATGTGTCTATTTTTGTGCCAGTACCATACTGTCTTGATGATGACAGCTTTGTAGTAGAGCTTGAAGTCTGGAATTGTGATGCCACCAACTTTGGCTTTCTTTTTCAATATTCCTTTGGCTATTCGAGGTCTTTTCTGGTTCCATATAAATTTTAGGATTATTTGTTCCATTTCTTTGAAAAAATAGGATGGGATTTTGATAGGTATTGCATTAAATGTGTAGATAGCTTTAGGTAGCATAGACATTTTCACAATATTTATTCCTCCAATCCATGAGCATGGAACATTTTTCCATTTCTTTGTGTCTTCCTCAATTTCTTTCATGAGTACTTTATAGTTCTCTGAGTATAGATTCTTTGCCTCTTTGGTGAGGTTTATTCCTAGGTATCTTATGGTTTTGGGTGTAATTGTAAATGGGATTGACTCCTTAATTTCTCTTTCTTCTGTCTTGTTGTTGGTGTAAAGAAATGCAACTGATTTCTGTGCATTGATTTTATATCCTGACACTCTACTGAATTCCTGTACAAGGTCTAGCAGTTTTGGAGTGGAGCCTTTTGGGTTTTCCACATATAGTATCGTATCATCTGCAAAGAGCGGTAGTTTGACTTCTTCTTTGCCGATTTGGATGCCTTTAATTTCTTTTTGTTCCCTGATTGCTGAGGCTAGGACTTCTAGTACTATGTTGAATAGCAGTGGTGATAGCGGACATCCCAGCCATGTTCCTGACCTTAACAGAAAAGCTCTCAGTTTTTCTCCATTGAGAATGATACTTGCAGTGGGTTTTTCATAGATGGCTTTGAAAATATTGAGGCATGTGCCTTCTATCCCTACACTTTGAAGAGTTTTGATTAGGAAGGGATGTTGCACGTTGTCAAACGCTTTTTCAGCATCTATTGAGAGTATCATATGGTTCTTGTTCTTTCTTTTGTTAATGTATTGTATCACATTGATTGATTTGTGGATGTTGAACCAACCCTGCTGCCCTGGAATAAATCCCACTTGGTCGTGGTGAATAATCCTTTTAATGTACTGTTGGATCCTATTGGCTAGTATTTTGGTGAGAATTTTCACATCTGTGTTCATCAAGGATATTGGTCTGTAATTCTCTTTTTTGATGGGATCCTTGTCTGGTTTGGGGATCAAGGTGATGCTGGCCTCATAAAATGAGTTTGGAAGTTTTCCTTCCATTTCTATTTTTTGGAACAGTTTCAGGAGAATAGGAATTAATTCTTCTTTAAAGGTTTGGTAGAATTCCCCTGGGAAGCCATCTGGCCCTGGGCTTTTGTTTGTTTGGAGATTTTGGATGACTGTTTCAATCTCCTTACTGGTTATGGGCCTATTCAGGTTTTCTATTTCTTCCTGGTTCAGTTTTGGCAGTTTATATGTCTCTAGGAAAGCATCCATTTCTTCCAGATTGTCAAATTTGTTGGCATAGAGTTTGTCATAATATGTTCTTATGATTGTTGTTATTTTTTGGTGTTGGTTGTGATCTCCCCTCTTTCATTCATGATTTTATTTAATTGGGTCCTTTCTCTTTTCTTTTGGATAAGTCTGGCCAGGGGTTTATCAATCTTATTAATTCTTTCAAAGAACCAGCTCCTAGTTTCATTGATTTGTTCTATTGTTTTTTTGGTTTCTATTTCATTGATTTCTGCTTTGATCTTTATTTCTCTTCTGCTGGGTTAGGCTTTCTTTGTTGTTCTTTCTCGAGCTCCTTTAGGTGTAGGGTTAGGATGTGTATTTGAGACCTTTCCTGTTTCTTGAGATAGGCTTGTATCGCTATGTATTTTCCTCTCAGGACTGCCTTTGCTGTGTCCCACAGATTTTGGACCGTTGTGTTTTCATTATCATTTGTTTCCATGGTTTTTTTTCAATTCTTCTTTAATTTCCTGGTTGACCCATTCATTCTTTAGAAGGATGCTTTTGAGTCTCCATGTATTTGGGCTCTTTCCAAATTTCCTCTTGTGATTGAGTTCTAGCTTCAGAGCATTGTGGTCTGAAAATATGCAGGGAATGATCCCAATCTTTTGAAACCGGTTGAGACCTGATTTATGACCCAGGATGTGATCTATTCTGGAGAATGTTCCATGGGCACTAGAGAAGAACGTGTATTCTGTTGCTTTGGGATGGAATGTTCTGAATATATCTGTAATGTCCATCTGCTCCAGTGTGTCATTTAAGACCTTTATTTCCTTGTTGATCTTTTGCTTGGAGGATCTGTCCATTTCAGTGAGGGGTGTGTTAAAGTCTCCAACTATTATTGTATTCTTGTCAATGTGTTTCTTCGTTTTTGTTATTAATTGGTTTATATAGTTGTCTGCTCCCATATTAGGGGCATAGATATTTAAAATTGTTAGATCTTCTTGTTGGACAGACCCTTTGAGTATGATATAGTGTCCTTCCTCATCTCTTATTATAGTCTTTGGCTTAAAATCTAATTGATCTGATATAAGGATTGCCACCCCAGCTTTCTTCTGACGTCCATTTGCATGGTAATTTTTTTTCCACCCCTTCACTTTCAATCTGGAGGTGTCTTCAGGTCTAAAATGAGTTTCTTGTAGGCAGCATATTGATGGGTTTTGTTTTTTTATCCATTCTGAAACCCTGTGTCTTTTGATTGGGGCATTTAGCCCATTTACGTTCAGGGTAACTATTGAGAGATATGAATTTAGTGCCATTGTATTGCCTGTATGGTGATTGTTACTGTATAATGTCTCTGTTTCTTTCTGGTAATATTTTTAGGGTCTCTCTTTGCTTAGAGGACCCCTTTCAATATTTCCTGTAGAGCTGGTTTGGTGTTTACAAATTCTTTCAGTTTTTGTTTGTCCTGGAAGCTTTTTATCTCTCCTTCTATTTTCAATGATAACCTAGCAGGATAAAGTATTCTTGGCTGCATGTTTTTCTGGTTTAGTGCTCTGAATATATCATGCCAGTTCTTTCTGGCCTGCCAGGTCTCTGTGGATAAGTCTGCTGCCAATCTAATATTTTTATCTTTGTATGTTCCAGACTTCTTGTCCCGTGCTGCTTTCAGGATTTTCTCTTTGTCGCTAAGACTTATAAATTTTACTATTAGATGGCGGGGTGTGGACCGATTCCTATTGATTTTGAGGGGTGTCTCTGCACCTCCTGTATTTTGATGCTTGTTCCCCTTGCTATATTAGGGAAATTTTCTACAATAATCCTCTCCAGTATACCTTCTGCTCCTATTTCTCTTTCTTCTTCTTCTGGAATCCCAATTATTCTAATGTTGTTTCGTCTTATGGTATCACTTATCTCTCGAATTCTCCCCTCGTGGTCCAGTAGTTGTTTCTCTCTCTTTTGGCCAGCTTCTTTATTCTCTGTCATATGGTCTTCTATGTCACTAATTCTTTCTTCTGCCTCATTTATCCTAGCAGTAAGAGCCTCCATTTTTGCTTGTACCTCATTAATAGCTTTTTTTATTTCAACTTGATTAGATTTTAGATCTTTTATTTCTCCAGAAAGGGCTTTTATCTCTCCAGAGAAGGTTTCTCTAATATCTTCCATGCCTTTCTTGAGACTGGCTAGAACCTTGAGAATCATCGTCCTGAATTCCAGATCTGACATATTACCAATGTCTGTATTGATTAGGTCCCTAGCCTTCGGTACTGCCTCCTGTTCTTTTTTTTGTGGTGAGTTTTTCTGCCTTATCATTTTGTCCAGATAAGAATCCGCTGTTCTCCTTGTTAAGTGAACTTTGTCTTGGCTGGATTTCTTTGATCTTCTGGGGGAGGGGCCTGTTGTAGTGATTCTCAAGTGTCTTTGCCCAGGCCGAATTGCACCACCCTTACCAGGGGCCGGGCTAAGTAATCCTCTCAGGTTCGCTTTCGGGAGCTTTTGTTCCCTGAATGCTTTCCGTAGAGTTTCGGAGGATGGGAATGAAAATGGCGGCCTCCCAATCTCCGGTTCAGAGGAGCCGAGAGCTAGGAGCCCCAGTCTTCAGTGCGCCTTCAGAGAAAAGCATTTAATCACTCCCATCTCCCCAGCCTTCGGCCGAGCCTGGAGAAAATCGTGCGTAATCAGTCATCTCACTGGCTTCTGGGAACGCTCCGAGCTCACCCAGCCTGTGACCAAGCATCTCTGTCTCTGGCAGAGTCCCACCTGGAGTCTCCTAACCCCGTAGTTCCCTGAGCTCTCCCGGGTCGGAGTCTCCCCGGATCTTGTGGGGACCCCTCGCACAGAGCACCGACCCGTGTCTCAGAGCACCGGCCTGTGTCACAGACCACAGCCCAGGAAACCTGGGCTCTGTCTCCGCAGCCGGCTACCCTGCTCTAATACCTGTGAGCTCTGCGACACTCAGATACCCCCGATCCTTCTGTGACCCTGTGGGACCTGAGTCCACGCTGTCCCCATGAGGTCTTCACCCCAGTTTAGCCTCTGGAGTGATGTCCCTCCCTGGAGCAGAGTTTTAAAAGTCCTGATTTTGTGCTCTGTCGCTTGCCGGGAGCCGGCCCCTCCCCCTGGGGTCTATCTTCCTGTCGCGTTGGATTCACTTCTCCGCTGGTCCTACCTTTTAGAAAGTGGTCGATTTTCTGTTTCTAGAATTGTTGTTTTTCTTCTCTTCAATCTCCTGTTGGATTTGTAGGTGTTCGGAATGGTTTGATAGGCTATCTAGCTGATCTCCTGCTGCCTGATGTCGTCTCAGCCTGCTACTTCTCTGCCATCTTGACTCCTCCTTCCATGATCTTTTTTTCTGCTATCTTCAATCTACTAGTAAGCTCAGTAGTAAATTTTTCAATTTAACTATTATACACTTCACTCTAGAGTTTACTTTTTAATATACTTTACCTGCTGTAATTATCTATCTGTTCATTCATTGACATTATATTTTCCTGTAAGAACTTTACCATTGTTTTATAGGTTGCTTTAAACTCATGTCTGCTGATTCAACACCAGATTTTTCTTTTATATTGACTATTTATCATGGCTCACATTTTCCGGCTTCTAAGAATACCTAATAATTTTTATTGCATACTCAATACTGTGGATGATACATTACAAAGATTATGAAATGTATCATCCTTTTTAAAGCCACATTAAATCCTTTCTTTTTAATGTTGATCTACTGGCAGTTAATCTACTGGTGGTTCTCCTTGATCTTGTTAAGGTTTGGTTTAAGCTTTATTTAGAGGGGTTCTAGAGTACCCCTTCAGTCTCAGGCATAGCCTTTTCTGGTTTCTTAACCAAATATTCTGATGTTAATGACGTTTCTCTACTCTTCTGGACTGCACATCCATTATCTTCCAGCATTATGTATTTCTAGTATCTCTATCTCCTTAATGCCACCATGGTGACTCTTTGACAGGACTTTAATAGCTTCACATTGTACAACCATTACTACATATTATATTGTTTGCAAGCTGATTTTTCAAGTCATGCTTACTATGGCACCTGACCAATTGTGAGTCCATAACCTCAAAAATATTTACTAAATTTATGTTGTGACTTTGCTGAATGTTTTATCAATTCCATTATGTATTTTCTATAAACATGCAAAACTAACACTGGTGGGGGTATTACAGGCTAGTTTATCTTGCTCAAAAAGTACTATGATGTTTGAACAAACAAAGAATAAAGTAACAAATACAGAAAAAAAATGAGAGACTTTGCAAGGATTTTGAAATTGAGAGAATGCCCTCTTTTCTGAAAAACATGTTTCAGCAAAACCATCTTTATATTCACTCTTACCTATTATCTGTTTTCACAAATAAAAATATTGAAAGTTAAGTAATACTCCTATCATAAATAAAGATTGGTATAAAATGTTACATAATTCAAAAACCCCTGGAATTTAGTGTTTTATTAGGAGGACTTTGGGCATCAGAGAATAATTCATGAAAAGACTTTGAGCTTTAGTGTGTAGATTATAGCTGAAAATAATGATCAATTTCTTTTTTGATGGTAAAGTTGCTATAAGCAATCAGAACTTTTGTTACTGAAAGACTATTTTACTGATATTATGTCTTTAGTCCTCAAAAGTACGTGAAAAGGTGTGTCTCTTTACATTAATGTAATGAGACTTTTCAGTGTGGCAGATTCCCAGGATGTGACTATATTTTTATGATGACTTCATCCTTAGAGCATAGTATCAGATGATGCAATTGATTTGTTCTTAATCTCTAACCTAGCTTATTTTAAGTGGCACACTTGGAACTCTATTGTCAGAAAGAGTCTAACTTGACTACTTGAAACAATCTAAGCACAGTTTAAGGAGCCTTCAAATTAGATCAATTACATTTGAACTAAGTCTCTTACACTGGAAGAATTTTTATGAATAATTCTGTATCAGTATTATACAAAATGACAGGAGATTTTTGTTTTTGTTTTTGAAACTCACCTAATGCTGTTCTTGCTGGTGTAGCATCTTTTTTGATCCAAAATGACACCCAGGATAAAACCACAGTCAATATACAGGGAATGTATGTTTGAATAGTGAAGTATCCCATTCTTCTACTCAATTCAAAATATATGGTCATGACAACATAATCACCTGTAATAAAATATTATCAAAAGTAAAACAGCTTTCTTTGATTAAAAATAATTCAGGGAAATAATTTTGTTAAATGTATGACTTGAATAAAAATATACAACTACAAGAAGATCAAATTGTGAAAAAAGGTCAAAATGCTGGTGTTCTTAAACTTAATTTTTATAAACTTTATTTTGTCCATGGCTGTGCAAGACATTTTACTGGTCACTGGAAAAAGACAAACATATTAATTGATGGAGGAGACAGACATGCACATCTATTCTGTGATAGACTATTACTCTATGAGCTATTATTGCTTGAGTCCATCTATATGTTTCATGTTTAAAATCAAGGGAAACATGACAAATCCATCCTCAAGCAGATCCATAGTCATTTTGGTTTTATTTAATAGTAACAGAGCTAAACATAAACTTTCATACATAAATTTATGTAACAATTTTATATTCCCATTTTTATAGCATGATTTTAGCATATCAACTTTGTATTTTATGTTTTATTTGATATTTTTATGTTGAGCTTATCCTTTTATGATAGCAGTTAGGATCTGCCAACCCAGAAAACAAACACAAGAAATCATTTTATGACATTCTGCTTCCTCCCACTAAAGCAAAGCCACACCATAAAAGTTATTACTAAAGATTCCATGAGATTCCTTAAAGAGTTGGGAGAGGGTGCACACTTAATACATTAGACAATTTATTCCAACATAATTTATTCTGTGTCCTTTCTAGGCAACATCCTGTTGAGAACATGTCTGTCCCCCACCTCCACTTGACCTTCACTCTTCATCATTCTGGATTTAGCATTTTGGTATCTGAAATTCACCATGTCCAGATCTGAAGTATCATCTTCCCCCACACCAATGCCTGCTTTTCTCTCACCAAAGTCAAGTCGTTCTCACTAGGCAAGGCAGAAATACTGAAGCCACCTGTGACTCCTCCTTTTCCCTTCTTCATTTCCTGCATTATTCTCAGTTCCTTTCCCCACAAGTGCCAGATTCTATTAGAGCTCCCATCTATCTCTTAACAACTAGCCCTTTCCCACTCCAGACAATTATATGTCCTATCATCAAAAAGATCATTCTAAAACACAAATATCCAATATATCTCTCCTTATAATCTTTCACCAGCATCTTGCAACTCTTGTATTATTGCCATGATTTTATTATGGTCTATATCATTCTGCATGCAATGCCCTTCACCCATTCTTCATGCAATGCCCTTTGCCCCTTGCAAAGGAAGTCTTTGCATTCTGGACATCAGAGTCTCCCCAGGTCCTCAGATATACCAAGATCTTTCCCCCGGGCCAATAAATCTCTTTTTATCTGCCTAGGGTGTTCTTTTCTTTCCCCCTGAATCCCAGTAGTTGAATCTCAGCTTAGAAATTACTTAGTTTACCAGGAAGTCCTCACTATGCCCCTCCCAACAACTCTTATTAATTAATTCCCATAATTGTTAATATATTTTTCAGACCAATAAACTAGTTGAGTTATAGAATATCTCTCTCTTGTTTACCAGTGTTATTTAGTGATAAGCAATCGATTAGTGTTTGTTTAATGAAAATATGATAATAAAAATCCCATTTTTACTTAAGAAGATTGACAAGGGGACTCTATCCATATGAAAACTGCCTTTGAATAATGAGAGTCTTTTGTGATGTTCTGTTGTAGCAGTATTCAGGATGGTTGATAGAAACATCAATATTGAGATAATTTTCCATTAAACACTTAAAATTCTAAGCAAATTAACATTTCACTGCAAAGAAATAAAAAAAATGATTAACCTGAAGCAATCAAAAGACACAAAGATATTTTTCTAATATGAATGCCAAGTTACATCATTTCCTGGGGAAATATTATTGAATTATGTGTGATACTTAAATGTCTATTAATTTCTACATAAAATTTTAATTAAAAGCCAAGCAGAAAATAAACATAGAAAGACAAAACATAATAAATCAGTTATGAACACAGCCTCAATGGAATATTCAGAGTTGAATAATTTCTTCAGCTACCACTGTAGTTTTCTGAGAAAGATAAAGAGAGACAATTTCAGAGCAGACACACAATTCATTTTAGTAAATCTATCTGCTTCTCCCCAACCTGAAGTAAATGGACACTATACCTGTGCTCAGCATACATCTTTGCCTAACCCAGAGATCTGCTGAGTGTCCCATTATCAAGTATGAAAGACAGATGGACTGTCAGGGCCACATTCTGGGGCCTGATCCTATAACTCAGTTGGTTCTTGGTGAGGTTTTGGGACATACTCCAAGAAGCAATTCCAGAGAGGGAGGAATTGTGGGTTCTAGCCCATTGCCCCACATAAGAACAACACATAGTCAATGTGCCTCTCATCCTAAATTATAAGGAAGAGGCCATGGGATCCTAATTTCCAGATGCATACATGTTTCTGTATACACATAATTTGTTTGTATAGGCCTGAGGAGAGGAGATAAAAACCCTCAGAGGAGGCAAAAGTTCTTCCCTTATCTTTAAACATGAAAAGTTCTTTAGACAGGCCAAGTATATGCCTAAGTTACATTTGCCATTAGGTTTAGGGATCTTGACTTAAGAATAATGTAGTTCTTTCTATCTGCTCCCCTTCTGCAAGTGTACATATACCCACACACATACATTCACACACTCAGACACTCACACACCCCCATGGATCCAGTCTGCTCCAACTTGGGTGTAAAGTCTCAGCTCCTGCTTTGTGTTCCTTGGAGGATTTTTCCCTCTCTATGTTATGTTTAAACCATGCACTCTTATCCATGTGCAGCTTTCCTAATGCAGTCCATGAACCGGACCAGAATGGTTTTCATTTTCTTTTCTTTTTTTTTTTTTTTTAAGATTTTATTTATTTATTTGACAGACAGAGATCACAAGTAGGCAGAGGGGCAGGCAGAGAGAGAAGAGAAAGCAGGCTCCCTACTGAGCAGAGAGCCCGATGTGGGGCTCGATCCCAGGACCCTGGGATCATGACATGAGCCAAAGGCAGAGGCTTTAACCCACTGAGCCACCCAGGCACCCTGGTTTTCATTTTCTGTTATAAGTTCTTTCCAAACCAAAGGGATCTAGTTTTTTAGTTGACTCATGGCAGATTTTTCCAGAGTCCACCCTAGGATGTGCCTGACGCCTAGTTCCCTGGGGGAAAATGGAAAAGAAAAAATTGGGGAGGGACTGAGAAGCTTCTCTTTGATCCATCAAAGTAAAAAAAAAAAATCACCTTGTGCCTAGTGTAATTATAAGAACAAGTTGCTCTTTGCCAGTTGTTC
Source organism: Taxidea taxus jeffersonii (assembly GCA_003697995.1). NCBI lineage: Eukaryota > Metazoa > Chordata > Mammalia > Carnivora > Mustelidae > Taxidea > Taxidea taxus. The sequence continues at coordinate 3,852 of RCUC01143744.1, read as the reverse complement.
ATTTGGGTGTGAGTGTGTGTGTGTGTGTGTGTGTGTTTCTTGAGCCAATGTAAGCTTTATGGAAGAGCATGTATAGTACTACTTTTTAGCACAATGGCACATATTTATAAAATACAAATTTATTAAGCTAATACTGTGTTTCATGACGTTGGAAGTACAAAGATTAATAAGATTCAGAGTTCTCTCAAAGCTAAAAACTAACCAGTCACATCTTCCATACCCCAGCATTTTTTTCCAGGAAGAACGATTATAAATAATTATTTACTCCATGCTATAGATAACCTTGTTTATTTATTACACCTTACACACCAAAAACTTCCTTTGAATTTCTCATTTTTTAATTATTTTTTATTAACCTATAATGTATTACTTGCTCCAGGTGTACAGGTCTGTGAATCATCATTGAATCTCTTCTAAATATCATTGCTATTTCTCCAGATTTGTTCCCCTTCTGATGGTCATATCTTCTCACTCCTTCACACATGTATATCCTTGGTCTCCTTTCAAAATATCTTAAGTTAGTACCCTTCAAAAGCCAGCTAAGATCTGGTTATTAGAAAGCAATAGTCAATTAAAAAAAAAAAAAGTTTGTCTTTGGAAGACTTATTTTCTTCTTTTGTTTATGACATGTGTTCATGAATTAAATTCGTCATTTTAAGGAATGAAATCTATCAAACTTTTATGTTATTGTTAGTGTTGTTGAGAATCTGTTTCTTATCCAGAGATCACAATGGTATTATATTGTCTTTGTCTATAAACTTTGTTTTTATTTTTGTATTTATATGTAGTTGATTCTTCTTCAAATTAAATTTCTTAAAGTCCAAAATTGGCTGTCACAGCATCATCCATTGTCACCCTCAGTCATCCACAATGCCATATAAGTATGGATCTGTTTTATTAACATACCCATACATGTATGGATCTGTTTTACATGTCAATTCCAGCACAATTACCACATTATCTTAATTATTAAAACTGGGAGATGCACCATAAAAATGACCCTACATTATTAACACACTGGTAGAATTCTCTCATCTTGAGTGTGAGAACCTGTGATTTTGTTTTAACTGATAGAATGTAACCTGTCATTTCTTTGATCAGGTTACGTATAAAGCAAAAGTGAATGGATTTTGAGATCTGTTGATTTCAAGCTAATCCAAAGAGAAATTTTCATTGGACCTGGTTCAGTCAGGTGAAAACCCTTTAAAGAAGGTCTTGAAGAAGTGAACTACCATTAGCTCAACAGTTACAAATAATAAACTCTGTGAACAACCTAATGAGTATAGAAGTAGATTCTTCCTTAGTCAAGCCTCCAGATGAGAATGAAGTTCAGCCAATGCCCCAACTGCAGTCTTATGAGAGCTTAAACAGAGGGCCAAGCTAAGCCAAATCCATGCTTTTTACTCATAGAAACTGTTGAATTTTGAATGCTTTGTTTTAAGCCATTAAATTTGTGGTAATCTGTTACTCAGAAATGAAAAATTAAGGGAGAATGACATCAACAAGATGGCCAAATAAGATGTCCTTTGAACATATTCCTGCTCAATAACACTAATTTGGCATCCATCCATCTTTGCACCTTTGTGGGAGCTGTGGGATCCAGGTAGGAGACTATGAAATCCTGATGCTATTCAATAATGAAGACAGCCATTTTAAGAAAATGGACTTTTACCAAGGCGACTGACTCAATGAACCTAAAAACAGCTCTGTTTACCTGAGGACTCATTTTACAGCCTCACTTGTCATTGGTTCTGTTGCTAGCAGAATATGTCAAGGGACTCATGAAAAGTCACACCTACTGTGTGTTGGGCAATAGACATAAAGAACTCAATCCCAGCTATGGACCATAAAATGGCTCATGAACCAGCTCCAGCCCTATTGGTCACTATCTGGGAGTCTCTGAAGAACACTAACTTAGACATTTACCCACAGATGAGAGAGCCTTTGTGGAAGCCCAGGAGTCAATGGAGATGTTAAAGCACATTGCTAGAGAAAAGAGAAAAAAAAATCTGAGACTGGACACAATGAAAGGAATAGTTTGACTTTAGCCATTTCATCCATCCCCCAAAGCAGCACAACTCAGTGATAAGAGACATGTTCTTGGTCTGTGATTTATCCCACAGGGGAAAGCGAGAAAGTGTGACTGAGTGCTTGGTGTCCCTAGCTGTGTGGGATGCTGCTAATGAGGCCCATTTTCCCTCCTCTCACACAGAGTGCTGAGTCCTGAGCCGCATGCCTAGAGGGTGGTGAGCACTGAGAGAATACCAACCAGGGCTTGGAATGCAATATAATAAAGGGACACAGATCCTCCCAGCAGTCTCATGGACTCCATCAGGAAGTCTTCCAACAAGTTGCTGGGGAAATCTCATGTATGGACCACCCTAACTGGCCCACAGACACTTCCAGTGCTCTGTGTACCACTCCCTCCCCCAAAAGTGGCTAGCTCCCAGTGTGCTTTCTCAGGGGTGGTGAGAGCAAGCTTTAGCAGATGGCTAGTGAGTACACACAGAAAGCTCACCCAAATCCATAGGCCTGGGAGAAACTACAAGCTTGAGCACTTAGCAAAGCACTAGGGAAAGCAAAAGAGAGGCTGCCAGCACCCACTATGGCTTTTTGGGATTGAGAAAAGGTATACAAGTTTAAATATTATGCCACAAGAGGGAGCAGGCACACTCATGGAAATAATGTGAGAAAGACTCAGAATCCCTAGCAGTTCTGATGGAAGGTATTTATCTCCCAAAATCAGTATGTAAAGACTGGAGGAAGTGACTGCTACTTCAAATGCAAAGGAAGCAATGCAAGACTTAAAGGAATATAAAAAAATAAGGAAACAGAACCCCAACAAAGATCATGGTAATTTTCCAATAACCAGCCCCAAACACAGAGATCTGTGATTTACCCAATAAAGAATTCAAAATAGCCATTTAAAAAAATTTTTTAAAATATTTTATTTATTTGACAGACATAGATCACAAGTAGGCAGAAAGGCAGGCAGAAAGAGTGGGCTGGGGGGGCGGTGAAGCTGGCTCCCTGCAGAGCAGAGAGCCCAATGTGGGGATGTGGGGATGTGGGGCTTGATCCCAGGACCCCGGGATCATGACCTGAGCCGAAAGCATAGGTTTTAACCCACTGAGCCACCCAGGTGCCCCCAAAATAGCCATTTCAAGGAAGCTCACTGAACTACCAAAAAACCCCACAGAAAGACAATATAATACAATCAGGAAAACAAGACACATAAAAAAAATCAGAAATTTGACACAGAAAAAGAAATCTCACACACATACACACACACACACACACACACACACACACACACACACACACAAAAGAAGAAGAAGAAGAACCAAACAGAAATGCTGGAGCTGAAGGATACAATTAATGAGGTGGGGAAAAAATGCAATAGAAAGCATCAACAGCAGACTTGATAAATCAGAAGAAAAAATCTAAAATAGGAGAACAGGACCTTTGAAATATTCAGTCAAAAAAGAATAAAAGAAGAATAAAAAAGAGTGAATAAAATGTATGTGATCTATAGAATATTATTAATAGAAACAATTTAATTATTGGAGTTCCAGAAGGAAAAGAGACTCAGATTAAAAATTTAATTAAATAGATAATGGCTGACTGAGACTTCCCAAATCTAGGGAAAGGTCTGGACACCCAAGATCATGAAGCTGATAGGTAACCCCAACATTTCAATCTAAAACAATTTCTCCAAAATACATTGTAATATAGCCAACTAAAATAAAAGAGACAGAGCATTAATAACAGAAAAAGAAAGAAAATTGTTCTTATACAAGGGACCTCAATGAAGCTATCAGCATAATTCTCGGCAGAAACCTTGCAGACCAA